>JAQGBA010000163.1:0-57310 GCA_034698125.1 Prionchulus punctatus | reverse complement strand
TATCAAAATGATCAGCAGTTTGCGTGCTTTAATACCATATATAAGATTTAATATATCTTATCATATTAAGCAAGATACGATCTAATTTCTGCATCACATCAAAAACGGACATTACTTTCTGGCCAACCCAATACAAGATCTCTTGATTAGAGGTTACGGTGAGATTGATGAAATCATTGACTGGCCACTCATTCCGAACAAATCATACAGTAAGCCAAGTGTTTACTACGACGCAGAAATTTTGGATGTGACCGACTGCATATTACGTTTGAGAAGACGAGCTAGTTTCGTACTATCGGTGAATTTGAATGAATTCGTTAAACCGCTAAATCCCAATGATACCATTGCTGACATCATCCGGAATAACGATAAACCGACTATCAGTGGTTTTGCTGTTCAAAATCGTTTTCTGCCGTTTAGTTTCGAAACTTTAACCCATGCATCTATTCACTTCTACCGATCGAAAATTATCACAAAGCCGGATAAAGTTTCGCGACACTCGGTTCATACTGTATGGCAATACGTAAATGGTTACTGTACAGAAATCTTATCAGCGGACTTAATCTAGTTGTTGCATTGGAGGCCGAATAATCACTCTGATTTTAAAAGCTATAATTTGGAAAAACAAAAATTCTCGCTCGTTTTCCCCAGAATTGCATTCAGTTTAGCTTCTAATCCAAATGTTTCGTTTAATCGCGCTGTTTTGAGTTTTGATTTACTTATAGTTGATAATATGGTATTGAATGATAATCATAAAAAAATTATGTTTTCATTTTCCATTTTCATTCTCTAAACACGTCACGTTCGTTATCAGTTGACAGTTAAGCAAGCTGGAAATTCCTTCTTCGCCATTTCATTAACTGGATACCTGTTGATGCAAGTTGAATCTGTTTAAATATAAAATGTCGTGCTGTTAAACAAATTCGAAAATGGACAGTCGTGAAAGTAATTTGAATCAGATTGAGGATGGTAAATTGTCGATTATTGGTAAGGAAGAAAATGGTGAGCCGACAACAAACAATCAAGAAACAAAACTGTCGACTAGTGAAACTAAACTTCGGCCGATTTTGATTTTAACCGTGTTGGCTGTGGCTCTGGGCACGAATTTCGGCATCTACAATAGTTCAGTGGTGAACAATTTGGAACCAGCCATTTTCGATTATATAAATGAAACAGGCGACGGATCGTGGATTAGCAGCGATATTCCGACAGTCTGGTCGGTGGTCGTATCCATGTTCACAGCCGGCACTGCAGTGGGGACTTTGTGTTCGCCGTTTTTGGCCGAAAAGTTCGGTCGAAAATACGGCTTGATTTTCTCAGCGTCGATCAACGTGGTCGGTAGCTTGCTAAACGCATTTTACTTGCACGTATTCGAATTGGTTTTAATCGGTAGATTTCTTCAAGGTATCAGCCTCGGCACTGGCCTACCACTGGCGTCGGCTTTCGTTACCGAAATTAGTCCGATTAAGTATCGAGGTGTATTCAACGCTCTACTTCAAACGGCGTTCGGATTGGGCGATTTGTGCGGCATGCTGTTTTCTACGAGTGCTCTTTTGGGCAATATCAATTTATCCAACCTGTGCCTGGCTGTTACCCTGGCACCGGCTAGCCTGCAAATAGCAGTGCTGATATTCTCGTACGAGACACCGAGGTATTTAGTTTTAAAACGGCGCAAGTTAACGAAGGGCAAGAAAGCGCTGCAATACTATCAAGGAAAAGTAGCTTCAGTTGCAGCCATGCAAGAAATCATGTCCGAAAAAGGTCTGCCGAAAGACGAAAAGGCCGAAAAAGCGGAAAAGATAACATTTACCAATTTCTGGTCGTCCGAAGCGAGGAAACCAGTGATTTTAGCGAGTTTATTGTTAGTGGTCAACGCTTTGACCGGCGTGTCGCCCATTATGTCCTATTCGACTCTCACTTTCACCAATAGTCATCTGCCCAAATTGGCCGAGCTGTGTACCGTAACTTTGGGCTTGTGCAACTTTCTCGGCTCGTTCATAGCCATTTTCCTCACCGACATATTAGGGCGAAAAAAGCTGTTCGCCATTGGAATATTCGGATGCTTCGCTTCAATTGTATCGTTCACAACATTTTCATGCGTTGTGAATTACGTCGATCCTGTGAACTACTACATCGGTTACGGTATGGTGGTTTCGTTGGATTGTTTTTTGCTTTTTTTCTCGCTGGTCGGTGCATCGGCCAACACGTTAGCGGCCGAAATATGCAGCCAAAAGTATCGCTCGATCGGCGTGTCGTTGGCGAACTTTTGGAACATGGCATTCTCTACGACTCTGCTTCTATTGTACGCCCCGGTCGACAAGGGACTAGGACATCCGTGGGTATTCCTCCCATCATCATGTGTGTCTATAGTCGTTGGATCTTACTTGCTTTACGCAGTGCCAGAGACTGCTGGAAGAAGTTTGACAGACATTAAGCAGCATTTCAGTAAACCTAACTTATTGCAATAATCAAATTATTTTATCTCGTTGAAATAAAGTAAAGAAGAGTGAACAAGCAAATTTCACAAGAAAATGCCTCCTTTCGCTGTTAATTTGTTTTATATAAACTAGAAAATTTTTTCAAAATTAATTTTATTCGAATTTGAAATGCAAAATGGCTGTGAAATACATCTAATTTGGTCATTTATTCGACTGGATTTCACAGATGCGTGTGTAGTAAAATTTAAAACGTATCGTAATGATCTGAATTAAATGGGCGGGATTTTCAATTTTTGTAGGTTTATAATTATTTGCAGATTAAATTGCGTTTCAAATTTTGATAGACTTTCGCTATACTGAAATATGAGCTCCCAATTCCATTTCCAAATTTTCACATTCTTCACTAATCTTTAGTGTGACACGATTGGAAATTTTTGTTTGGACACATTTTTTATTTTTTTATTAAATTAATGGAAATTTTCAAATGCCATAAGCTAAAATTGATACATACTGTACATTCAAATTTACCAAGTAAGGACAAAATTTGAGGCATTAAAAGCAAAATTAATAATTGATAATCAATGACAGCGTTGTATAAATCGCGAATTTGGCATTGAAAGTTGCAGACTTCGGCAGTTCAACGCGCTGTCTAGTCGTGGTTTGTTTATCAGGTCATCTATGTAACCCACTAGGTACTGGTACTTAACATTTTTATCACAAATTTGTTTTTCGAGAGTGTCATCTTGTACCATCTCTACTCTACGACGGTCTTTGATAAATTTGACGATATTTTTTTGTGGTCGACTTGTTTTTGGCATCGTTTAAACGCGTCGTCGACCCACATTATAGTTTTTCAAAAACCAACACCGAATGCACAAGTATAAAAAAATGTCAAGGGGTGCCCAAAGTTTGGTAATATGACCCCCGGAAAAGTGGAATTCACGCGCCAAGTAGATAATTGGGTGACGAAGTGTAAAAACGGCTGCGAAACAAAAATCTGGAGCGACAACGCACACAAAGTGAACTAACGATAAAAATCAACAGACGACAATTTTTTGGCGTAAAACGATAAAATATGTTCTTTGGAAACTTTTTGTTGCCATATTTTGTTTCAATTTTTGAACGGAAATTACAAAAACAACGAACGTAATTCGATTGAGGTAAGTCGATTCAGCTGCAATTAGTGACAAACTTCGGGAACAGCAAGCTGCATGAATTGTTGCATTACAAGCGATAATCGTGCTTGAAATGCAATTTTCCGATTTATCGATGAATACTTGCAAACAGCGCTAATTTGTTTTGTTTTGCTTTCGAACTTCTTTTTCTAGTTTCTGTTTGAAGCTTGAAATTTTTAGGTGTCACATAATTCGTCCTTGATATTATGTTTTTAAACCCAGAGGTTGTTATTTCTTGCCGGAGACACTTCCAAGGACGAACTTTTTTTTGTAAGTCCTGAAAAAGATCTATAGCTGAGCCATAAATATAAAATCGGTACTGTAGTCAAAACCGTCTCATTTGAAAAACGGATCGAAAAGAAAATTTACCAGCGTGTTTTTTGTTCGATTCTTCTGTTTATACTTTTTCGAAAAACTGTAACTGGTTTTTTTTACCCATTTTTGTACGAATGCACCATGATTACCGAAAGCCATCTGTCATCGATGACGAACGTGTACAGTAACAGTGCGCCCCGATGAAAAATACACATAATGTCGTTGGCGGACGGTTTTTATATGGGGAAAAATAAAAATTGTCGAAAAACATTTTTTGGGTCTCATTTGATGTATTGCGCTGACGAATAAACCATCTGCCTGTTCGAATTCCGTGCGCAGAAAAGGAAACAGTCTCTGTTGAATGAATGAACGTTACTGTAGCATTAAGGGCGTACTGTAATTCTCTAGATACTGTTCGCCGGCGTTGAAACGTTTGAAAAAAGTATGATTTTGCGCGTTCATATTTCTTACAACCAGTCGTAAATGTTATCAAGATCAAGCACCGCTTTGTACCAGACTTTTTTTGCCCTATGCATCACTCGCCATTGTTGGTTGCTCAAACTCGCTTGCGACGCAATTTTTTGCCCCGGCTAATGGTATTCCCAGCGTTTTGGCTAACATAAATCGGCATCGCCCGTTTTTTTTCGCTATTAACATAGCAAACCTTCGACATCTGTCGGTGCCAGTCACCGCCGCGTTACAAGCCCTGGCCAAAAACTCTTTATACAATGTAAAAGTATTTTTTACAATTTCATGTTTTATCGTTTTATAAGCCGTTATCGTTGTCCATCGCTGAAAACGAAACACAAAACACACACGAAAGCACATTCTCCGAGGTCCGTTATGTCTGTCTAAACGATTCTCGCTTCTCGGCGTCCTTAACTGGCTTCAGCAAACAAAAAACTTGTTCGAACGCTCGCTGGACATCTTTCCGGCCAGCGGTCGCTTAGAAATCGATGATTCGAGGTTATATCTTGTTTCTGCTCTATATCCATCTCGCAGTCACCGTTTTATTGGAAGATAAAAGAAGATAAATGACCGAAAACGCCAGTGTGCAATTTGCAACTGTTGTGTTTGTGATTTTTTTTATTTAAAACAAATTTTGCGTCGTCAAAAAGGGGATGGACGGGCGAGAAAGACAACAACTTCGCGCCGCGCCGACACGCAAAAGCGAACGGGAGAGGGGAAGGATAGGCGGCGGGCGGCGGCGAAAAAATGATAAAACCACTAATGTTGCAGATACGCTAGGACCGTCAGCGGTTGGCTTGAATGTTTGTGTGTGAGAGAGAGAGAGCGAGCGCGCGCGAGAACTGAGCAAAGTCGCTGTTGCATTACTTTGTTGCTTTTTTCAATCTCGTTTCACGTTGATCCAGCGCCGAAAAGGCGTCTAGACGCGCAGCGTTACATTGTCGCTGGAGAAGTTTACTCGTTTGAGGTTTGCCGACGTATTACAATGGAAGATTAGTGGGTTTTTATGCCAGAATTACGGTAATGATGGGGTACATCTGTGTACGCGCGCATTTAACCTACTTCAATTCCGCAACCATTTTCCAAACTTCGACATAGTTGTTAATCGGTTCGCAGGCGCGATTCGCTTTATAGCCCGTTTCGACTTCTATAACTACATCGTCGGAGGAGTTTTTGCTGAGAATTTTTATTAGCATCTCTCCCTTCTTCTTCTTCGCGAAAATTTGAAACTATTCTTGCAACAACTTGTTTCTGAATGTCGTTCAAAAAATGATCAGCACGCCGTTTTTTTTATGGACGCCTTTATTCTGTTTCGTAGCTTTCATTATAATTAGAGATTTTTCCCCACGCTTTTGGTGCGCTTCCAATTCCCTTCTCTTTCCGCTGCTCTCGAATCTTAATTCGTATTTCCTACGACCGCCGTTTCAGCAAAATTCTTCTGAGCACACAAAAATAAAGCAACGTTACCGTGGTAACGGATACTGAAAATACATTTTTATCATCATTAGCCCTAATCGACCGACATATTTATTCGATGATGGATAACGTCACATGTTATTAAGAGAGAAAAAAAACCACAAATAACGCTAATAGTATCTTCTGGGGCCATAGTGATTTCTTTATGTGCCAATATGTCATAAGAATGTCCTTACATAAGTCTGTATCAATCTTTATCAACTGAGAGCAGGTATTTTGACTTTTTTGCTGTTTTTCGTGCGCTCCAAATAAAATTTCGTTATCATAAAGTCATTTTCAATGTCTCTTCTCCATTTTGACAATTTTACTGGCGCAAGTTTGTTTTGAGAGCGCAAATTTTGTTTTATCAACTCTCAGTTGCGCTCTTGATGAAGTTTAGCGATTTATTTGCCAAAATTATTCGATATCTAAGTCGCAAATCATCGCAACACCGTTTCGAATGTCTGTTTCAATTTTTATCACCGCAAAAGCGGCTCGCGCGCATCGCCAAGCAACGTCGCCACGATAACGACTATTTCAACTGTTCCTTATCTTTTTTCGTTTTGATTTCGCCGCTCTTCTTTATTTTTTTCTTCACTTCTCCTGGCTTCCTTTTTCGTTCTCTATAGTTTAGTTTTAATGTTCCTTCTGGATATCTATCGCGGTCCTATGCACATTTATTTCGTTTGGTTCGGCGAACGGCAAAGGGCTTTTTCTCATCAGAAACGTGATAGATGCGTTTGTGAGTTTGAAAAACGGTTTTTTTCACTAGGCAGGGTCATTGAAGAGAGAAATTGATACACGCTAGTTTCGACGAATGTAACAAACGAAAATGAAGACGTTGGAGATTCAATGCTGTTTCTTCGTCGTCTCTTATATAATACTGGCTCTCAAGCGATCGGTCCTATCCGAAAAATCGACACAACAGGCGCGCTCCGTCGGTGTTGCGGTGTTGTTGTTGTTGTTACTGTTTTTTTACCAGACGGATTCGGATTCCCCTCAAGACGTCACCGGAAAACCCGGACGTCGGCGTTAAAATTTGCCATCGGGCGGCAGATTGGAGCAAAATTTCGACACGTTGTACCTGATCGGCCGTTCAACGACGATTTGTTGCGCTCTAGGGTTCTATTCCGTCGATGTGCGGTCGGTTTTTTGCTTTTAAGGTTTTTTTTCTCCCTTCGCTAGCATCGTTTCACTTGGAGCTGATACATTCTCATTTCGTTTAGCTAGCGCAATTTTAATCGAAACTAATTTGCATTTTTTTCGTCGGACCCTCATCGTCGGTTTGTCGTTTTCTCATGTAAACATTATTTGCTTACTCGGTATACAATGAGATATACAATAAGAAAAAATCCCATCATAGCCGCGGGTCGTCTCCAAAATTAGAATAGATCGGACAACGGGAAAGAATAATATCCGACGCACAATGCTTTGAAATAAAATCACGAAAAATAAAGGATTGATTGGAATCGTTGATTGCCAGCACTTTTTGCAAATCAATATCCAGTTAAATTTTATGCTAATTTCTTTCTACGTTGTTGCATAAATCGAACTTTTTTCGCAAAGTTAAAAACCAAGCAACATTCAAATCATAAACTTATAAAAACCTGCACAAAAGTCAACTAGCATATTTTCCAATGAAAACAATTTGCAATCCTCATAGTAAAGGAATTTTGTTTTTTTTCAGCTACATCTAGCATTGAATCATACGTCAAAATGAAAATTAAAGCGCTGGCCGTTTTCATGGTTATTATCATAGTCGACGTCGTCATAGGTAAGAATTGAATTGCACCAACTACAGTATACTATAGTTGTGTTGCGAACACGTCGAGCTAACTGTTTTTTGTACCATGAAAAATTGATTTGAAACATTTCAATGATACATTATGTCAATTCAGCGAGCGAAAAATGAACTCTACGGATATTGAAAAGTTAGCGAAATTTGCTCGACGTTTAGCCAAATAACGTCGGTCTTCGATTTGTGGCAGTTTTAAAAAAATTCCTTCCTCTTCGTCCTCGTCGCCTTATTGATTTTCAAGTTAACAAGTTTTCGCGTCGGCTTTTTTTATTCTAATCGGAATTTTCGTGTAACATTTCGTCTCTCAGGGATTTGTAAATGTTCGAGGTTACTAAGTTACATTTTTCTCAATATGTTTTTTCGCTCCATAAATTGAAACACATAATTTTCAAATAAAATTAATCATACAGAAACAGATCACTTAGCAAATCGGAAATAGCTCAGCAAATCAAATGCCATGCAATATTTTTTGTTTTCTCAGGGTTTTTCCAATTAACAAAGCCGAATTCCTTAACTGACAATACCGTGGTGCCTGCAAGTCAGTCGAGATTAAATGCGCAACCGAGATCGATATCTCAATTTTCCATTTCGAGTAACGACCCGCCTGATCATTTGCTCAATTACGGTCAATTGCAAAAATTAACCTTATCATCATCACCATCATCATCAAATACCGCCAACTACAGTATGTCTGTCGGCGAATCAGAACTTTCCAATATAATACAGTCGTCGCCTGCTGGCATGCAAGTTCGTTGCTATTCCGAACACATGGTTGTATATTTGGATCGAAGTTTGTTACGAAAAATGGGCGTTTTCGACGAAACTCAAGTAACAGACGATACACGAATTAACGTCTACTGAGAAACGGGCGGCAAATTTGAATTACTTCTTTTAAAGGTATATTTCGACGAATTGGATCCGAGTTGTTCCGCAAGCAAAACAGCCTCAAATCAAACTCATTACGTATTAGTGACGTTCTACACGATGTGCAATACAATGCAAAAATCGTCACGTGACATCGTCACCTACAGTAATCAGGTACGGAACAGTACAATGATCGCCTGTCAATACGTCACGCGATAGTTACAGTAATCCACACTTCAATCATGCAGCCAATCAACGAATAGCAAAAAACTCGCTAGCTAGCGTAAAATAAATTAATAGAAATTATTTGCATTTTTTGCGTTTCAATATTTTACTGTCGAATCAATGTTGCAGTCATTCGCAGGTACTGTAGATGGTGTAATATATGGGGTGTTCGCCGTAATTTACATATTGAAATGGGAATTTTATTGCGGCGTTAGAAAAAAGAGACGAGAATGTCCCAAACTAGCGCACATTTCGATGTGAAATTTTAATGAAAAGGGTCTCCTTTCTGAATCGAACGTTATCCATCACACGAACCTCGAGGCTTCCTGTAAGTGGCATAGCAAACGGGTGGCAATTAATGAGAAATGCTTCTTCTCTTTATTTTTCTCTAGCCGCGGAACCAATAGCCATAATTTTGGTTTTTTTTCTCCTTTTCCCAATGTTTACCAACGCTGAATCCTATTTGTAATCTTATAAAATTTGCTCCGCGCGACTCCTTCGGCGCCATTTTTGTGATATAATGCGATTGTTTTCGGCTAGCGGCGAGAAAAGACATTTTCCCGTATGTGATTAATTTTTATCGAACGGAATAGTCAGTCGTCAGGCGGCACGGCGAGAAGAACAAAGGGCTAATTTTAAAAAATCGCTTTGTTTTTGTTTCAAGAAAGATGAAAAATTGCAACTGTTGATAAATTGCAAGTCGAGCGACGCAGTCCATTTCGATAACAAATAAGTCGTCGAAGTTTGTGCAGCAAACATAATATAGTGCAAGTCCTCCAATAATAGTTTCATTTATTGATTACAGTCTGATTTTTTTGATGGTGTCCTTTATAGGTTTATATAGTTGCATTTCCAGCTATAGCTCCAGCTACTTCAAGCTGGCAGTGTTAGTAAATCTAAAATAATTATTTTGCAAGAGTTCAATAACTTTAATAAATTTCATACAACTGAACGTTTGAATAACGAAAAAACAGTATGTGAATCAGTCAACAATTTACGCAACATTGAATTGAGTTCGAGTTGTATGTAAAGTAGAAAAAAACAAATAAATTACTTGACAAACATTGAAATGGCACACTCATGATTTACCTTGTAGCCTTATTTCGCATCGTAACATCCAGACTAAACTCATTTTTCAATTTACTGTACTGACTTCAAATAAATTCTATCATCAATGGTAAAAAAAAAGTAAGATCAGTATACTTATCAACGATGTACCTAAAGACTGGATAATAATTAGTATGAATGAATTTGAATTGTACAGTCTGAGACCGATTTCAAGTCAATTATAAAAGAACAATGTTTAATTAATTTCAAGCGTTTTATTGCAAAGTACAGCGATTATTTTCTTTTTGTAGAACATGACTTGAGCAATTATTGAGGTGTTTTACATCATTTTTGTAAAATAATCCACTATCTAAAGTTATCAAATTGTCTCTTTTTGCTTGTTTGTTTATTTATTAAACAATTCTTTGTTTTTTAGGTGAATTTTCGTCTATATTCCGACGTCGGAGGAAACTCGTCTCTGTCCGACCGTCAAACGCCAACCTCGTCTTCTTCATCAATGAATCAGGGTATTTCTGCCGCGATGGTGACGCAAGAATTTTCTTGCCCAATCTACCTCACGAAACTCATGTCCTCGAATATAAATAAAAGTAACAATAATCACAATCACAATCGGCTCAGTAATTTACGACGCGACAGAAATTCGAACGAGTCAATTGGTTCTTCGTCGTCGATGACCTCACAAGAACTCGTAAGTGCACATGGAAAAAACAATTTATTGCACGTGTCACGCATGATGGAATGTCAATTTCGTACAGACTGTCTAACATACAGTGCATAAAAATGCTTCAGACGCTTTTAATTTTGCAAGTATCAGAAACAATAAACACTCAAAGACTTGCTTGCAAAATCAAGAAATCATTGCAAATTATTGTTCGATTTGTTGCAAATCTTGACAATGTTTTGGTTTGTTGAATCATTGCAATGTTTTGATTTTTCTGCAAATCAAGTGCAATTTATGCTCGACTGTTGTAAAATTATTGCAAATTTACTCCTGATTCTCAGCAAAATTGTATTGATTTGCCTTGTATCTCGTTTAAAGGCTCTGTCTCTCGTTTGTCGTAAATAATACCTGGGTCACTTCGTCAATTTGCTTTTCGCTTAATTTTTTTGCTAGCATCTGTAATTTTGCTCGCATATTTTTTAACGTTTTTTTATATGCTCGTCGGTGCTAGCCAGTATCAGCCGAACCGTCAACAATCGCTTCTTTCGCTTGCTTAACTCAAAAAGATATATGAACGTACATAAAATTTAAAAATGACCACTTTCAATAGCAATCCGCCTGCAATAACGGCACGGCGGCGTTCTTTCTTATTACATGCGTTTTTCCCGTTGTCGCAGGGAGACTTGCGGTGCTTTTTTTTATTCTTAATTTGTTTCCCATTCTGACAGTTATCGTTCCGCTTCCTTTGTTTTTTCCGACAGCAAATCAATCGTTTCGACAAAATCAACAACTCAAACTGGGTAATTTTTTTAATCACCATAAAAACGATTAATTCTCAGCCGACAAAATAACAGCTTAGACACCAAAAAAAACCGTTAATTATTGCGCTCGACGTAAATTAAAATACTTCCAGAATAACTATTTCATTTCCATGATTATGATTCTTTATGTTTTTCTGATAAATCATTTTCGAGCAAATTTCTAATAATTTTGATCAGATTATCAGTCATAATTGGTATATGTATTTGAAATTTTAAAATTTCGAACGTAAACATTACAAAAAAAAGCAACGTAAACTGTAATTTTTGATCCGTAAGGTGATTAAAATCGGGTTTTGATAAAATTTGTTGAGAAAGTCAGTAAAAAGGAAAAGTGCTTCATGCAACAAACTTGTCAAGCAAATTGTTTTTCCTTGTAATTTGTCAAATCAGACAAAAAAGAACGTTTTCAATTTTCAAGAAAGCTGTTAAAAATGTCAATTTTGATTTGCAAGATAGAAAAGTTGGCCAAAAATCAGCGTAGAAAGACACAAATTAACGTGAGACGATGAAAAGGGATAGCGTCACGCAAAAAAATGCGCAAAATTTGTCAGGTAATTATTTTTGCGTGTAATTGTCCACTCAGTCAGAAAAAATTGTTTAAAAACTACATTATAATCGTTTTGACCGCATAATATCGGCCATTGCGCGTCCGACCTTGGGAAAAAACTCCAAAAATACAACATAATTTCATTGAAAAACGGTTTTTACTGCAATCGCCGCACATGCGTGCGTTGCGTTCGCGATGAAATAGGTCTTTGGTCGTCGCTCGCTGCAGCATTTTTTTGTCAAACTTGTACGGCGCGACCCGAATTTCGTCGGCGAGACACTATTTCGTGCGCTCGGGCCGATGCATCGATGCAACTTGCACTTTGTCGCGTTTTTTAGAATATTTACGCGTAAAAATTTTTCAAGTATTATTTTTACGTTTCGCAAACCCGACGACGACGACGACGACGACGAAAATGCTTTTTATTTGTTCGTTCGTATAGTTCGGTTCCGTCTCGTTCCTCGTTTTCGTTCGTCGGTGGCGCCCGGCGCTCAGCCAATATTATAAAATAACGAACCTTACTCGCTCTCCCTCTTTCGCTCCCTCCTCGCTCCTCGTTCTCGTTCGTTCGTCGTTTAAGCCGCCATGCGACTCGGGGCCAGTCGTTTTTTTAGCTCTTCCTCGACTGGGAAGCCGCCGCTAACTAGCGCCGACCGTCGATCCGTCGTCGTCGTCCGCCACGGCGCGCGGTTGTTTTCCGCACCTTTCAGCTTGGTCGTTCGTCAATGGAAAAAGCGGCGGCGATAAAAAAAAACGAGCACGATACGCCGCCAGACGACTCGATATCGGTTCGCCGACGCGTCGTCTGCGCCTTTCGCCGTCTCCGTCGTCGTCTCCGTCGTCGTCGTCGTCGTCGTCGGTTGGCTCGCTTTATGTACGTGTGTGTACATTGAAACGAATGAAAAGACCACGTTTTTTTAGCGGTCTCTTTTTAGCGTTCGCGTATCGGCGAAAATCGGTCGGTTCGACGGACTCGACGTCTTTTTCATAAATTCGAACCGAACCGTCGACAGTCAGTCACTTTTCGCAGTGAATCTCTCGACGAAACGTGAAGATTTTTATTTCATCATGAAAGAGGAAACGAACGTCGGTCGGCGGTTGTGCGCGATCCTCGCCATAACCTTCCTGGAACTGTATCGTCGTACTGTAACCATGCCGTTTGCGTGTGACGTCACTGTCTACTTTTGCCTGACCTCGCGCCTCCTTGCGCCGTTCACAAGCCTCCAGCTAGCGCGTTAATTTTGTTTTTCTTCTTATTTTCCAGAATTCGAACGACTCGTTCATTTCGTATTACTGTGTATTACGTGCGCGAATCTACTTTTATTTTTGTTCGTTTCGAAAACGAACTGTTTTTCTTCGTTACACACAAACGGTGCAATAACGGATATCGAAACGAATCCGAAAAAAACAAATTATAGACAAAAATTTATCAAAAAAAGAATGGCATTGCTCTCTTCTTGTTTATCATCGAACGACGGACGATTCATATGTCGCGCTTATGTTGCTTTACTTTTGATGTCAATTAATAATCTAGTTTGCACATCGAAACCAAAGAATATGAAGGTACGTACTTACGTGTTCGCTTGCTGATTACGATTTACTTTATTTTCCTTACTGATCAAGCAAATAATTAGTCTGAAAAACTTCTATGAGCGCCGTTTCCTTATCTGACTCGTAGGTATCATTATCAAGCGCTGCACGGGTTAAAAAATTAACTTTATGCGAAATCTGTCTCCGAACGCCAATTAGTTTAATAATTGTCTTGTGTATGCGGAATGTGTGTGATTATCATATTTTACTCGTTTACCGCCCGAAAAAGATTATAACAAAAAAAACAAGCATCGCGACGTTTCTCAATGTTTTTCCTCGTCGGTCTCCTTACCATGTCTGGATCGCATCCGTCCGTGTCAGTCGTCTGGTTGTCCGGCGTCGGCTACGCGGGACGTGGACGGGCGGCGGCGGCGACGCATCGACGCATCGACGCATCGACGCAAACCACAAGCGAAAAGCAAAAAAAATCGTCAGCTATCGCGCTTGATATATACTCGCTCTTTCCTCCATTGACGTCGATCGTCTGCGAGCTTTTTTTTTGCCTCATGTTGAAAAATTTATATTACTTTCCACCAAAATTAAAGCCTAGATTATGCAAAAGCCTAAATAGTTTGAGTCGAAACAAATAATCACTCTTGACTCTTTGCACGTTTAAGACAATCAGCTTTTTGCCGTGCAAAAATAATTAGCCGCAAGCAATAATTAACTAGCTATTTTTTTAGTTTCACTCTTGCCCGAAACAGTGCTAATCAATACAATCTTCTGTTGTCTGCAGCGCATTAGCTGCACGTGCTTGCTGTAAAGCTGAATTCGATAAAAAGCCTTCCTCGCTTTATCTACGATTTAACATCGGTGGCTGACTTTTTTTTATTTTCTTCCCGACCAGACGGGCTTTTTTTTATTGCCGTTCCGTTTTTATTTATTGTTGTTTAGTTTACGTCTATCGAAACCGACTGAGAGAACGAAGTTTTTGCTTTTTGCGTAGGACTTGACGTCGAACTCGAATTTCACATTCCGTCTGGAGCTTTACGACAACGAGAATCCGAACACACCGTGGATAAAATATCCGCACGAAGTCAGAGATAAACAAAGGATATTCGCTCAGATAAAATTGCGTCAAAGTAATAATCCAAAAAAAATCTGTTCATGAAGATTGACTGAGAAATCAGAAAAATTAACGTGATGGATTGCTTTTTTGACTCGTTAATCGCTTGCTAAAGCAGATATTTTGCAGCTTATCAAGACGATGATCTCATGGCGTTGGCAAAAGATTGTTACTTCAGCAAAAATTCCGACGCCTCGGTTGAACCTCGCCATATGTTGCTCACGTCAGGGTACGATATAATATGATGACGCCATCAGACTTTAATTTGTTTTTTCTCACTTGACCGTGCAAAAAAGTGTTGTCTATTGCTGATATCCGGGCGCGATTGATAAAGTTCGTCATTTTCGCTCGTTTGTGCAGGTGCCCCGCCACAAATTCGGTTGTATTACATCACAGTCACGCGCCGCCGAATCAAATAACCCGATTCAGTTTTCTTGCCGGGTTCTACTTCGAAAGCTCTTATATGTTTTTCCATTGCAAAGTAACCGTTTGCTCGAAACAAGGCGGTCGAGAAAACGAACGAATAGAAGAAGTAAACAACGAAAAATTCGTTTCTCAATTCGCATTTCTCGTCTGTGACGTCACTGTCTACTTTTTTCAGTGTCCTTCAACAACATTTTGCTCAGAAAAAACGATCCGCCAAACGGTCGCCGTTGCCGATCCAATTTACGGTTTCGTATCTTCCGGACCGCTGAGGCCGATATATTCGTCGGATACATCGGATTCAGCTTATTCAAACAATCGTCGACTGTCTCCACCGCCAAGTACATAATTTTTGTTTGTTTTGATGGCCCGATGTGAAGATTTCGAAATTTTCTTGCAAGATTCCTTGTTCTTGAAACATAAAAAAGCGTGGAAGATTCATCATTCTTCCGATAATTTTTCTTTTTTCACTAGCTATTTAACTTTTGTTTCGTTTACGTTTTAGTTTAGTTGAACTGTTTGTTTTTAAAGGCGATGGTAATAGTTTCGTTACTTGCCCGCCGTGTCCAGCCGTACAGTCGTGGCCGAGCGGCGAAAGTCAAACGCAACAAAAAATCGTAATTACAAAAGGCATGGACACACTAACGGTGCTGGCCGTGGCCGTGGCGTCGTTCATCGTCGGCGTGTTGCTGATGACCGGGTTGTGTTACGTGCACAAAATTACAGGTACAGCATGCAACTATAGTGAAACTAAAATGCTACTATTGTTGCAACTATAGTTGTATGATTTTTACTGGAAATTTGTTTTTAGAACCAAAGAAGTCGCCCATAAATCGACGGAAGAACGATCATCGCGATTTCGCGTCACTGGACAGTTGCTCGTCGGAACCGACGGCGACGACGCCGATGACGCAAACAACCCTATCGTCGAAACTATCGTTGCCGTGCTGTATAGACGCTGAATGCGAAATCGACAAGCAAATCGTATCGTCGACCGTGTCGTCGAACGATTATCACAATAAATTTCTCCAACGTTACGACTGATCGGCACAAATTTTCGCACAATCTAAACGTTTAACGATGTAAAAAATTGTATCATAGAAAATTTTTTTCTCCATCGATTCGCTCGCTTCTTCTTCGTTCTACAGACGCCATTGGTAAACATGAAATGATTACAGAAATTGTTCTTCTTTTTTTGTTTTTCCATGATCTGTACTGTTGGCGCGGGTCGGGGGCGCTTAAACAAATATTGTTCTTTTTGGGAGTAATCTAATTGGCGCCGGTTTTTTTGTTAATCGGTGACACAAATAGACCGGTTTTTATTCAAATGGTTGTTTGAATCATTTACAGACCATTTTGAGCAAAGTTTTTTTTGTGAAGTCTAGTCGGATTTTTTGTTTCGTTTTTTACGTTCGTTCTTCTGCAAAAGCCAATTCGACATTCACCTTGATTAGCTACGGTGGCTGTGGTAGTCAGTCACCACTATTTTTGTTTTTTCGTACGCTTTTTCAAGACACGGACTGACCGCTGTAGTTCAGTCTTACTGTGCTTCGGTCTGCAATTTAGTCGCCCTCTTGCCGTTCATTCTTTTAATATTTTTTGGCCCAAAATTTTCGTGTTACCATTTTTTTCTTCAATCTCACTGTCGCTCGTCGCGAAAGAACGACCTCGAAAATTTCTCAAAAAAAATTCACGTTTCCAAGGTTGAAGTAAAACAGCGCGACCCGCGACGAAAAACCGTTGGGTTAGTTTTTTGCTCTTGTCAACGACCCGACGACCACCGATAATCGGCTGGTACCGAACGTTATCCGTACCAAAAGTTGAAACGTATTTTTTGCGAACGTTTGAACTGTTTTTTTTGTATCCATCATTTTTTTCGCCAGACACGCCGACCGACCGACGACGTAACTGCGGAAGTCGAGAGTCTCATTTTTCGATTTCAAAAAAAAATTTGGTAATTGACCTTGTCTGTCGGTCGTCTCGGAAGTAAAAAAGATTTCCATTTGGAAAATCGTTTTTTCTTCTTGTGCAGTGGTCATCCTTTATCACAAACAGCCAGTGCACTGCATAATTAATAACTGAGCAAATTTTGTCACTGGCTATCCAGTTTTGAGAACTGTTTTCGAGAATTTGTTTTTTTGTCGAGCGCAGTGGTTTTCTTTGCTTTTTCACAATTTTCTTCTTTTTTTTACAACCTTCGGACGCCTTACATTGTGTTTTTTGCACCTGGCTGTCCGAAACTGTCTTCAAGACAGTGAAAACATTTGTTTTTGCCAATTTATAAGTCGTTCATTTTTTTTCATGAAACATTTTGCGTGTTGTCTTTTGTTTCGTAAAAGATGCAGTATCTGAAAACTGTTGTGTTCTTTTTTCTGCTTTTTTGACATTTTTAAACTTCAAAAACGTTGTGAAATTTTTCAAATTTTGTTTTCTGAAAGCCTTTTGTCTCACGAAACGCTTTGATTTTTGCATTTTTTTCGCAGTTTTAGGCATTTTTTCGGAAAACTTTTGTTTTAAAAACTAATTTTCTGTCGCTTTGGCTTTGTAGTTTTGTTTTTGTTTTACTTTATTTCGGCGTTCGATTTGCTTATACAATATTTTTGCAGCAACCCAGTGGCGTAGCATATCATAAATTGTAAATGCTAATTTAAATTTATTAGTTAGAATTTGCTCTCAATTTTACATTGCGGTGAATGTTTTTTTTGTTTTTTTTTTAGTTTCTATAATTCGCCTTTTTGTGTTGCCACCCTTAAATGTGAAACATGAATTCGTTTTTGACATTTTTTACATGTGATAAAACAGCTTTTCTTTAATTTGCCATTCTGCTGTTCAGACGTCGGTCGAAAAATGATTGGAAAACTTTTAAAATAGTTTTCTTCGTTACGTTATTTTGTTTTTTCTTGTTCCATAAAAAGACTTAGTTTTTGTTTGTTTACATTTGAACAGAATATTAATGTATTATTTGTGTTTTGTATTTTTTTGTCGCTAAATTTCTGCCTGTGACGAAGGCATAATTTGTTAAATTTGTTGTTATATTGGTTTTCTGTACAAAAGTTAAAGAAAAAAAATAAAAATTTCTTCGCCAGATAATGAGCAAAAAGAGTAAAATTTAAATACAATGCGTATTACTACTTCGAAATTTGTTGGCTATTTTTCAGTTTTGTGATTTTGACTTGCTAGCGAGCGGTCGTGTAATCATGGCGTCAAAAGGCACTGTAAGACGTAAAAAAGCTTAAGAAGAATGTTAAAGAAAGCCGCGAACACGAAAACGAGTAAAACGAAAACTACACCGATTCCGAAAATTGCTACTCCGCCTGGAAAACCGAAAATGAAACATTCCGCCACATAAAATCGACAACCAACCAAAATACATTCGATGCAATTTTAGCCTATCAAATTTTGGCGTTCGTTTGGGTGAGCAATTTGCATTCCTGTTGTTTGAATCGCAAATTAGAAGTAAAATCGAATTATAGATGTGTGATGGAAACTTGCAGACCGTTATTTAATTAATGTCATTAAAATTAACCTTTTTGTTGCTCATTTATTAAAACTCGTGTCAGATTCAATAAAAACTGATTCCAATCGACTTTACTATGATTTCTAATCTACACTTTTCAAAATTAGAGCTTTCAACTAAATCTTTTATCTGTATTTTTATTAACAAGAGAACTCTCGAGAATTGGTTTTTGATCCAAATAAAACATTGAAACACGATCAGTGACTATTAAATTTAAATTGCTGATCATGGAAATCATATGGGAGGAGGACGTTTACCTTCTTTTCATTTTTACTTTGTGCTGGGCAACGATGCTACGTCCTACTGTAACTGAGTATCTCCGACGATTGGATTGCCACGGCGTAAATTGGGCTTTGGCTGAAAGCAATGTCTTCCGCCGCATGTCTTGGATTGGCACGATAATTGTAACGATTTGCGTGACGATTTACTACAGTTCGTATTTGATAGCGGACTTCAACAATTCGCCAGTTTTCACCCAATCAACGGAAGTCAACGTTAACAACTTGCGATTTCCGAAAATTTTGCTTTGCAGCCCTGAAATCGTGAACTATTCACAGTTGCGTGAAAACGAATTTCCGCAAGAAGTGCTCGATATAATTTTTGATTTCTATTTCACAAATGCCGATTATCGTGCCTTGGGTAGAAATAAGCGCAAACGAGAAATTTACGAAGAAGTGACGTCGAACGAATTCGTGAAAAGTTATTTGAAAAAGTTTTCCATTCATGAATTCCTAACTCAGTACGGATACAAATGCGAAGAAATTCTGTTGCGCTGTTTAGTTAATAACAAGTGGTAAGAGAGAAAACCAAACAAAAATCAGATGAGAATTTTTCAAGCGCTTGCTCGGCTTGAAATCGCCATTAGCCAGCTGATTATTTGGTTTTTCAGGATAGACGATTGCTGCAATCATGCTGCGCCCGTGTTTCACTCATACCACGG
Source organism: Prionchulus punctatus (assembly GCA_034698125.1). Classification (NCBI taxonomy): domain Eukaryota; kingdom Metazoa; phylum Nematoda; class Enoplea; order Mononchida; family Mononchidae; genus Prionchulus; species Prionchulus punctatus. The sequence continues at coordinate 37,939 of JAQGBA010000163.1, read as the reverse complement.
ACGCTGTTATTTGCTTCACAGCGACAGTTGGAATCAAGAACACGTTTCACCGACTGCTGGTATAACTTTAACGACGACGTCGCTGTTTAGCGATCCAACGAATGTTACAAGTTATTCGCCGCTGGTTCAAGGGACGTACATGGAGATCATCGAGACTTACGAATACGCTTCCAACACAGGCTTTTATTTCGAACCCAATCAGACCGTTGTCTTATCACTGAAGCTAACCACGTTCGACCGATCGAAAGCTTCGAATGTCGGTTGTTTATCAACCGAAGAAGCCGATTTCACGAGTTCTACAGTATGCCAGAATATATGCTGGATTCGGCAGTATCAAGCCAATTGCAATTGCACGAAGCAAATCGGCTATTATCCAATCAAGAATGTTACAAGTTCGTATTTCTGCGAAATTTTGGATGCGATGTACTGTTTGGCAGAAAACATGGATCAATACAATGAAAATTATGTCCACTGTCTCACTGGATTTTGCAAGCCGTTGTGCCACGAGAACGTCTACAGCGCCGCAGTTACAATTTCATCATTGAAGTCCAAACAAATCGACAGGTACGTACCGAAAAATGTCAGAAATTTCAACGGTTTCGTTACCATAAACGTCATTTACCATTCCATGATGTACGAAAATATTGCGGAAATCGAAACGCTTACTTTGCACAGCGTCATATCATTGCTGGGAGGTCAAATCGGTTTCTGGTTCGGTGGCAGTGTCATTACGATAATTCAAGCGATCATTATTGGAATCGCCGTTTTGCGAAGAAAGTTTCGTCAGTTGCAAAATTTCGCTGATATTCAACAACCGAAGATGAAAAAAGCCGAAGAAAATCCTACTTTCTCGATGACCGTGGAAAAACCACTGAAAACATTGAAACAATTGGCTTTGCACAAAATTCTCGAAAAGGGAAACAGCATGCACAGATAAGGTTACATCTAATTGTAAAGGTTGTTCTACAAAACGGCAAATATAGTAACAGTTGGAAATATTCGTTTTTGAGCTGATGAATTTGAATTGCAGTAAATTTTTTCTTATTGCCTTTTTATAAAATCGTTTATAAATCAAACGAACATTTACAAATTTTTACGGGTCCAAGGGAATAATAATAAATATGCTCATAAAAATGCATTTAAACAAACCGCCTTAATTGCAGTAACTCTGCTTGAACCTGCGGATCTTAATAACGGCTAATTTAAATGAAATTGTTGTAAAGTGGCGTTAAAATAAATTCCTTGGTTTATGCAAATTAGGCGTAGTTTCAAATAATTCACAGATTTTCGCCTGTCTATGAGGTAATGTCGGGTAAAAAGCAAAGCGCATTCAGCCAAGTGAAAAGCAGTTCGAATCCAGCGGCGACTCCGCCGAGTTCTTTGAGGTAAAAAGCTAATTTTTGGTATTTTTGCTCGTTAAACGGTTCACTAGATACGAAAAGTGATTTTTCTATTAACTTACTAAGAATGCCGGCATCCGGCTAGAAAAAGACCGATTTTCCGTCTTAAAAAGTTACGTTCGAGTCGAATTTAGGAAAGTCTGCCGTCTGCGACCGAAAATTTGTTATTTTTTTCTTAGTTCTTCGTCCAGTCCCGACGTCGGTGGCGGCCCGTTGCGAATCGTGTCCAGAAATTCGAGCCCGTCGTCTCAACCGTCGCAAACGAAACCAACGGTCACAACGCCGATTACGACGACGGCCGTCAACAACATGAATTCGATTCCTCCGCCTCCGCTTACGTTGCCGCCGCCTCCGCCGCTTCACCCGCAAGTTCCTCTAGCGCCTCAGGCGCCACCGCCCTTGGCGCCGTCGTTTAGCCACGCGTCGTCGATGGCGTCATTAGTTGGCCAGTCGAATAATATGTCCATGGCGTCCATGGTCGGTCCGTCGAACATAATTATCCATTCGAATAATTTGAACCCCTTCCCGTTCGTGCCCGGCAGTCAGTACGGTCTCTTGGCGTCGGCGATGAATCCGGTACGTTTTTTTGTTTTTCGAGTTAACTGATTTGCTTGCCAACGAACTATGGTTGCATGCGAACTAGTTACCTTTTTTTTAGACTGGTCAACCTCAAACTATAATCGTCAACCATTGCGGACAGCCGCTCGGATTCGTATCGCCGCCAAACTTTTACCCTCAGGCGCCGATGACCTCCGTCGCACCGCCGGCGTCGTCCTCGTCGGGCGGTACGCCCGTATCGAGCGCCGCATCGTCAACGACGCCCAGACAGCAGCCACTGTTGATGGCATGCAGGCCTGCTATGCCGCAGCCCGCTCATGGAATTGGACTGCCGGCGGGATCGGCGAATATGCCGATATTTCCGACGTATCCGACGTACTCGTTCCCTACCATGTTCAACAACCAGTCGCTCCTGCTGCCCACTGGTCAAATTTTGTGCCGAACTCCTCAGGGTCAATTAATCGGTTTTCAGGTAGACTAGAGAACGACTATAGTTCATGCTCGAAGATGATCTTGTGCACTTCTCTTGTTTTTTTCTTCATTAGATTCCGACCAACATCGCACAGCCTCAGCCAATGCCCGTCGATTCGCCAGCGCAAACAAGCGGCGGTGGAAAATTGCAACCAGTTTTACCAAAGCCGGGTTCCATTTTCCCCATCGGCGGCGGTAGCAGCAGCGTCAATTCGAGGTCCATATCTAAATCGTCGTCGCTGAACGTCGCTCCTCAAATGGCTCCGCTCGCCGCGACGTTCAACGCTATGGCAGTGCCGACATCGGTCATATGCAACTCGTCGTCGTCTTCGTCGTCGTCCAGTGTCGTAGTGAAAAACGACCCGGATACGTCCGTGCCATCGACCAGCGTCGTGGCTGACTGCGCCAAAACGAACGGCGTGCCGAATTCGTCCCCTTCGAATCAACACTTATCGTCGTCGGTCGTCGTCGAGAACCACGCGCCCGTCGCCATGCCCGACGTCGTGGTCGACATTAAAAACGAATTCACCGCCGCTGAAATTCACGCAATGTTCATGCAAGAAGTTGAAAGTATGCCCGCCGCCGACCGCCCGCAGGTCCTTGTTCATGACAAAAAATTTTAATTTCGAGCCCGTTTTTCGAAACTTTTAACTATAATTGCAGGTTTTAACGCATTTCATTGACGGATTCGTCATTCAAGAATCACTCGAACCTTTCCCGCTTTCGCCGTTGATCTTCGACGAGTTTCCGATGCTCATACAGCCGACGACCACCTCGGACTGGTCGGCGCCCCCCCAGCTGACGCCCGAAGAACGCATGACGCCTCCGCCCTTGGCGTTGATGCCGCCCGACGACTGCGGCGGCGACGACGGCTCGGCATCGATTCGTTTGTGCGTTCGGTGCACGAGAGAATTCGACCCGTCGTCGCGCAGCGAACAAGATCCGAATTTCTGCTCGAATAACTGTTACAAGTCTTACCAGCGGCGTCGAGCCAACTCTGACGGCGGGTCGTCGACGACGAAAAAGAGCAAATCCAAGCAAAGTAAACGTGCAAAATTGGACGAAAGTCAACTGGATATAGGTATTTGTTTTTTGATGAAATAGAGATTGAGACGTACAAGTCATCGTTTGCTGTTGTTATCACTGTCTAAAAGTAATTTAGTTCCAGCGACGACGCCTTCGAACACTAGCTCGCCGAAACGAAGCACCACTGACACGCCAAGCGAATTGCCTTCGGCGTCCAACAGTTTCACGTTGGAAGAACCGTCGCCGCCTTTGGTGTCTGATAAGAATCCAAGCGAATGGACGGTACGGAAATTTTGTTTTGTACGATTGAGCTTCGACGGACATTGCCATTTTTCTTTCAGGTCGACGATGTGCAAGCATGGTTGATGACGTTGGGCGCCGGCATAGAGTCTTATTTGCAGACCTTCCGTCTGAACGAAATCGATGGTGCCGCCTTGTTGTTGCTGTCCGAGGATCATATCCATCGAAATATGGGCGTGAAATTGGGTCCGACGCTCAAAATATTGTCCGCGATGAAGAAGTTAAAGGGTTGAAAACAGTTTCGCAGCCGAAATTGACAAATATTGTCGAAATCTCATCTTATTTTTAATATCTTTTTCTCTTAAAGCGTTTTTTCTATATTTTCAACAAGTGTTCAGCATTTTTGTAATATTTTCTTTCGTCGTTTAATTCTTGGTTTTGATTTTGTGGTTAATTATGCTTTACATTTCTTTGTTTGATATAAAATTGTGAATACAAAATCATACGAAATCTTCGACACGTTATGCGATTATTTTTTACGTAATAGTTACGAATTGCGCGAAAAATAATAATTTAGTGAGTCTTTTAGACAAAAAATTAGCCTGACGCGTTCGACAATAATAATAACAAATTTCGTTGTGTTTTCAACACGATATCAGCTTTGACAACTTTTGCAGCTAAATTCTCGCGCAAGATTTATGCAAAAACGGTTTATTAAAGCTAAGAATTCAAGTTACGACATTCGTGATAAGACCTACACGACGATTATCGAACGACGGCAAAAATATTTTACCCTGAAACATGTTCCTGCCCTGTCAAGTTCGTTTTCTATTCGAAAAGACGCTCCAGAGATGTTTTTCAAAAACGAAAAATGAAGAGACAAGAAAAAGAGAAAATTTTACCTCTACAACAAGAAATCACTTTCGACAAACGTTATGCAAAATATTAGATAAATTATCGCTCACTTTACACTGTAAAATGCTAAAAATTATTTGTCGTCGATTGTTGAGCTGCAGGTCGGTCGCGTCTGTTCGCCGCTCTCGCAGATGGAAACTCATCATGTATCGAATCGAAACTTTGGCGTTTGTTCTGTTGGTCATGTGCGATGCTGCTAATTTCCAAGTAACACGAAGAAACACAAAAGCGCTGATCCGAGGCTAGACATCGCGTTGATGTTCGACGATTCAGGAACCATGTCGAGAACAGAATACAAACGTGTGTACGTATGCGGGCTTGGATGAACGACTGGCTTATTAATAACGGAAGCGTGACTCAATTCGCAATCATTCAATGTGGCAAACCCATCGTGATTTTATATTTTAACGATCCGGCAAACGCGCACACGATCACAAATCTTATTCCAAAAGAGACCGATGTAGACGATAAGAATCTAGCAATATATGCCGACAATTTTACGAACTGTATCAAGTTGCTCGTGAGCGATATTTTAAACGAAAATAATGGCGATCGTCGTGATCATTCAGACGTTGTTCTGGCTACCGACTGCAACTATCGAAATGGTACAAGCACAAATCCTTCGCAATTGCCAGAGGTTACACAACAGATGCACGCGCTTCGAAATCAAGTTGAAACTCACAAGAACAGTGCGACCCCAGGATACTTCGGCATCATCTACTTGCGAGTGCATAAAAGCGGAACAATGCAGCTAGAAGATCCGGAAAGCATGGCGTTTGTAAATCAATGGGTAAAGTACGACGCAAAAAGTATTCTCTTCTTCGACGACTTCCATCTGTTGAACCACAACTTGACGAACGTGCTGGATGGTTACAGTGTATACGTCAACATTTATCTGTGCGAGTACAATGAGACGCAAACCGCACATCCACTCAAGCCACTCAAGCCACTCCAATATTATCAGACAACGAGCCCTGCCCAAATGACACGACTGAAAGTTGTACCGATGCCACGTACGTGCCGCCATCGATTGGACAACAAACCGATACTGGTGGATATCCGGTGACTGATGCATCAGGAAAACCAGTGATGATGACAACTTCAGGTGTGACAAAGCAAACTGCGATGGAAGGGCAACAAACCGATGACAGAGAGAATCCATTGACTGGCGCATCAGGATATCCAACGATGATTGCGACTTCAACTGTGACAAAGCAAACACTGATGGACGGACAACAAACCAATGACGAAGGGCATCCATTGATACGTCAGGAAATCCAGTTATGATGACAACTCCAGCAAATCAAAGTGCTCCGAATCCAGTTGCAGGTGGCGGTGGCGGTGACAGTAGCGACCAACAAAGCAACAATGACAAAAAATCCTCAACGCTGGTGGCACTCATCGTCAGTATCGTAATCGGTGTGGTACTTCTTCTACTGATCATTATCATCATGCTTATTCTCGTGTTGACTCGTAAAAATCGCAAGAACAAATCAGCCAAAATTCGAAAAGGCGAAGACGCCACTGTGACCAAGAAGGAGGGAAAGGAAGAAATGAAAGGAGTTCAAGCGGACATCTCCGTTACAGGCAATCAATCACGCGCGTCCTTTGCCGAAATCCAATTCGGAGCAAATATCCAAAGCAAAAAAGGTCGAATCTAAATCGAAAGCGGAAAAGCCGAATGCGAATTCAAAACCACATCAATCTCCAAAACCAAGTCTGGATCCAAGTCCGGAAGCTAGTCCAAAATCGTCAGTCGTCAGTAAAGGTTCGTCGAATGTTGGAAAGAAGAAAAAATGAGCAGTCAATCGTAAATTTCAATTCGTAAATTTGTAATTTGTTTTTTGTGATGTGTACTTTTCGCTGCGTTTAACAATTTTTGCTTGTACTACTTTTATTTTGTTTATCTTTGACCCTAAACTTTTGTATCAACTTCCCCTTAAAAACACACAGTCATTATCGTAGATTGTAAAAAAATTTATGTTTTACGCTAATGTGGATGCAATTAAGCCAGTTTTTCATTCCTAGACAAAAAAATAGTTTTGTAGCAAAAATTACGTTTTTATTATCGACATCATTTAGTGATTTTCCGTTTTTTCGCAATAAAATGTCAAATTGTTTTTTGAAACTATTTTAAGCCAATTTAGAGCTATTTCTTTAAAATTTCGATTTTGTACCAAAATTAGGTCAATTTTATTGTTTGAAACAGTTTAGTGAAACAGTTTTATAATACAGTAGCAAATAATGCCGATTAACTAGCCATGTTTTGGAAGCAATTTTCCGGAAGTTTCCACAAACTGGTTATAATTTACACCCTTAATGCGAATTCATTTGTTAAAAGTTTTATTAAGAAATCGATCACTTTTATTTGAAAATCCGTAACAAATATAAACATCAACTTGTAATTAAAAAAAATACAATTTAGCGAACACAGCCAGTTAATTATAGTCAGATTTAAAGCTAAAAAAAACTAATTTTTGGTCGTTAGGACGTCATTATTTGTTTGAAACTGAAACCAACGACGAAAAGGCTTCGTCGTGGATAGATTTCCAGATAGAATCCGTTAATTCGAACTTGACTTTTTCTTCTTCGTCATCGTAGTTCGTCCAGTCCGGTTCCTCACGATACATTTCCGATAATAAAACTTCATCGATTTTATCCAATTTTTTACGCGCCACTAGCTTTTCCCGCCCGAACTTCATAGTCGGTTCCAAATTTAGCCTCTCAACGACGACGTCGTTGACGATCGTTTTCAATTCGTCGACGTTTTTCGGCGCAATTTTACTATATTGCGGCAACTTCAAACGCTTAGGCTTTTTCCACAATGCGTGCTCACCGTCGTCGCCGTCGGTCGACGACGGCGTTTCGTCCGGATAAATGCCGCAAACGATCTCCTTGCAATAGTCGAACAGAAATTCTTTATAAGCGGCGTCGCTTTCTCGATTGATGCTCAAGTCCAACGCGTCGTCGTCGCCGTCCGTCGTCGATCGACCGACGGCGAATAAATTCGTCGGTTTATCGGCGTCGGCCATACGTTCACCGAAACGTCGTTGATCGTAAATTCGCTCGACGCACACGTCGACGACGCGTCGGATTTGTGCTGTCGTGCAAGGAACCGCCGAAAACACGTCGGTTGTAAATTTCGATAGATCGACGCGCGGTGACTTCGGCGACTTTTTGTTTTTCGGCGACGTAGCGACGTCGTCGCTCGATTCGCCCAATCCAAAATCGTCGTCCATCCACTCTTCGTCGTTGAACATTTCATCGGTGTCCAACGGCGGAACATCAGCGATCTAGATCCAAAAAACCACAATGAATTAAAAATGGTCTAACAAATTTTTAAATTTGCTCGTTATTCGTCACCTTTTCCGACGCACGAGACGATTTTTCATTTTCATGAATTCGATTATGGCTGGGTTCGCGGTAAATTTCGCTGACGTACTTGTCTACTGACGGCGAACGCGGCGATCGTGGACTATGGTCGTTGCTACTCGTCGGCGTACGTTCGGGCGAGGACGACGGTTTCGTCAATTCTAAAACTCGTCCAAGTTCTTTCCGACTAAGGACGCCGACGCCGCCCATTTGCGTTCGTTTCGAAATCGCGATGCGGACGCAACTACCAATGGAATCCGATAAAAATTCATCAAAAATTCGACTGGATATTCGTTCAACCGGGTCGTCGGCGAACGAAATCTTTTCTTCGAAAACGTCATCGACACGCGCCGTGGTGGCAGCGGCCATTTTTTGCTTTTTCAATTTCCACAACTCTATGCATTCGTCGACGCCCGAATTGACCAAGGAATGCAAAACGGACGACATTAAACGTTCTTTTTGGTGGGAATTTTGTTCGGGCGAAGGCTTTTTCAGTTCGTTTGCGATTTCGATCGGCGGTGCCGTTTTATTTTCAGACGTTTCCTCGTCGTCGTGCGCCGACGAGTGAACTTCCTCGGAGTAGTTTTCGGGCGTTTTCGAATGTGAATTAGTCACATTTTCAAGGGTTTTCGAATCATAATTTGTTTTCGTTGTATCCGAACCGAAGACGAGTTCATCTTCGATGTCTTCAGGTACGTCGGAAACTTCTTCGGTTGTTTCGACGTCGACGCTCGGCTTTCGACTGGAAATCAAAAAAGGCTTCGAATCGCCGACGTTCGGTTCATCGTTGACCAACGGTGGAACGGTAATTTTGCTCGATTTCCTACTTTCCGACGAATGTTCTGATTTATCATCGACTGAAAAGCCTAACAATAAAACATTTATCGCCAGACGTGAAAACAAAGAATGCATACCGACGACGGCTTTCTCGGTCAAGAAAATTTTCTCGCCGCTTAATGTCTCCGAGCTTTGTTCGTCACTTTTTTTCTCCGAGCTTTGTTCGTCGCTTCGCTTCTCAGTGGCGACTGTTGGCGAATGGACAGCTAAGAAAAATATGACGTGAATAAAAGATTCACCTTTTTGGTGACACGCGATAGAAATTTTGTTTTACTCGACGATTCACGAAGCGTTTTTTCTTCCGAATTCGCACGACTAGGCGACGACGACGATCGCGGTGATGTAATTGATTTTAAACTAGCCTTTCGACTAAGTGGCGTCGTCGGTCGATCTGAATCCGAGTTACGCGGCGACATGATTTTCGGTGGTGTCGACGATCGACCGGACGATGCCGTCGAACCAGTCACGTGCGCACGTTCCAAATCTTTCAACTGAATTCTTGCCTGCTCGATAAATTCATTATACGACTGAAATATAAAATAAACTGTTGTTTCTAATATTCGACCGTTAGAAACAAAATGCATACCTGAATTTGGTTCGTCAACGAACGTTCGGTAACCTTGAACCCTTCTCTCGTGCGACGTTTGTATTCGTGCTTGAGTTTCTCGGCGATTTCTTTGCGTTCTTTTAAATCGCTTTTCAAGGCCTGAATTCTTGATTCCATTTCTGTCATGTCTATAACAAAAATAATGCAATTATAGTTCAAGATTTTAACTATTGTTCAAACATGACTGTAGTGTATTTTGGATTAGTCGATAGCGACTATAGTTCTCAAGATAAGAAAACAGTTGATTGACCTGAAATCGAAAGCGACGACGGCGAAGGAGGAACGTCGTCCATTTTCTGATGCAAAAATTGATGTAAAATTTTCGACGTTTTTCCGCTCGGCTTCGAAACGTTCTTTTTACTTTTTTCTTCGGAAATCGACTCCGACGCGCTCGAATCGGAACTAGATTTCGAACTTTTACTTTTCGTCGTTTTCGTTTCGCTCACTTCGTTCAACGGCGAACTATTTTTGTTTTCCGGCGACGATGATTTACGTTTCAGACGTTTTTCATCGTTCTTCGATGACGTTTCAATTATTGTATCGGTTGAAACAGATTTAGACGATTTTTCCGTTTTATCTTTGACGGTACTGGACTCTTCTACAGCAGAACGAGAATTCGATTCGGCTTCATCGGCGATCGACGAATTCGCTTGAATAGTATCCAAGGCAGTCGCAACGGACGTTTGCGTCGACGACGAATGAGACTTGGCCGTTGCGTCGGCCGTCGGAATGGACGTTTGCGTGGACGACGACGCCAGCGATTTGGCTTCGTCGGCGATGGACGTCGATAGAGACGACGAATTATTCCCCGGCGCTTCGTCGGCAACGGTCGCATTCGACGTTTGAGTGGACGTCGCTTTTGCTTCATCGGCGACGGTCTGCACTGATGAATGCTTTAACGACGACGAATTCGATTTCGTCGAAATATCGTCTTTTATAGTCGAATCGATCGACGCCGCGATAGTGTTGGCTGCGTCAACGACGGTCGACGACGATTTTTCGTCATTTTTGTTTGAAACCGACTTTTGCCCGGGAGACAGTGGCTGCGACGTCGAAAAGGACTTCGATTCGTTAGATTCCGTCGTCGACGCTGTCGTTTGAGTCGACGATGACGATAAATTTAAATGATCCGGCGGCGACACCGACGATGGGCGGAGCTGCTGATCTCTGAACGCGGCCAAAACGGCAGACGTCGCCGCAGTGGTCGCCACTTCAGTCGCCAATTTAGCAATCATTTCCGAATTGCGTTCGCGATAATCAGACATGCGTTGATTCGTTTCAAAAATCGTATCCATTAGACGACGTTGATTTTCGCTCATCTCGGCGGCCAGCTGTCGTCGTTCGTCGGCGATGACCTTCTCGTTTTCTAGCGTTAATCGCTGACGTTCGGTATTCAAACGCACTTGTTGTAGATCGTTTCGGAGCTGTTGATTCGAATTTTCCGCCTAAAATTAGTTTTACCGAATGAAAATCGAGCGCAAAAATTGAAACGTAGAACTCGCCTGTATTAAATGGCCAACGGCCGACGAATTTTGATGAAATTTCGAGGCGATGCTCATACGATCGACGGCGGCCACTTGTTGAATGGAATCTTGCACGAAATGCAAATAGTTCAATCCAGCAGTGACCTGCATTTGTAAAGCCGACGGAGAAACGCGCTTAAAAAATAAAATAAAGTTAGTTGCCTTATAGTAACACCAGTTATCAGTTAGACAAACAAATTTTGTTTCATAAAATTAATCGTAACAAGTAATTATCGTCAACAAGAGGGTTTGCCTTTTCCAAATTACCTCTCCTGTTTCCGAGCGTCCAACCGACGACAAACTTTCACTGGACGTTGCTATATTTTGTTTTTCACCTTCACTAACTGACGATCGCCTGTGACTTTTGCACGTTGGCGAAGAACGCGCGGTCGACAAAGTTAAACTGCTAACCGATGGCGACGGCCGAACCGATGGTTCGCTTTCAACGTTTTCCGACGACGAAACTCGTCCGTTGGGTAAAAATGACGAGCGATCGGAATTTCTTTTCGGTAGACCGCCACCCGACGACGACGAAGGGCGTTTTGATAGAATTTCCAACGAATCATTATTTTGCAATAAATCCAATCGAGGAACACGCGTTGTTTGTTCGGAATGATCGTCAACGTGACGATTTTTAATCTCACGATCTTCAATAGATTTACTTCTAATTTCTTTTCGAACCGACGACGATATTCTTAATTCTGAAAACATTTAACATTGAAAACATTGAAAAATTCATGTTTCAAAAAAATGACGCCAAATCAACCTGGATGTTTTCGTAAAATTGTATTTATGGTGTTATATTCGTCGACGTCGACGGAATTCGATGGACGGTTCGAACTGACGTCGATGCGACGACGCGATTTCGGCGATTCGTAACTTTGCACTCTGCCACGTCGGTCAGCGCCTGAAAAACAAAACAATTTCACCAATAGCAATAGGTTCATGAAAAATTTCATTAATAGCAATAGGTTAATGAAAAATGTATTTCTTCATTTAATTATTCAACACATTATGCAAATGAAACGAACGTCGATTCGACGACGACGGCCATATGAGTCTTACCATTATTGACGTCGTACGATGTGGTCGGTTGGTTTCTATCGAAACCGTTTACGTCACTTCGCATCGACACCGGTGCGACGATTTCTTCATCGTCGCCGACAGATGTTTCATCGCTGAAACGAAAACCGACACGTTAAACAACCATTAACGACGAAAAATACGTCAGAAAATGAAGTAAACGAGCAAAAAACAATTACATTAACGTTTTCATTCCGTTTATAATTTCAATTTCCGACGAATGACGACTAAAATCCTCTCGAAATGATTCTTTGTATTTTTCCCTGAAAACAAAACAAAATTTTCGAGGCCAAACTTGTATTTTGGGTATTCATTGAAACAATGTTCTTTGTGAACAACTTTTCGCACCTTACGAGATTGACCAGGACGTCTTTTGGTAAATTTTGATCGGTCAACGGACGCTGATCGAAACTGTTAGCGTTCAAGATCAATTGGATTAACGGAACGTTTCGAACGGCTCGTTGTTCGTCGAGAATTTGCTTCATTTTTTCGTATTGCAATATTTTTGCCTGTTCCATTTTTTCTTTCGCACGTTGAGCGTCGGTTTTTCGTTGAAACTTTTGTTGCTTGACGTATTCTTTGACGGTGTCTTGATCGTAGTGACGCACTTTTTCGATGCTGCCCGACGGTTTGGGCGCCTCGGCGGCGAATTTTCGATCGTTTTTTTGTTTCGTCATAAATCTTCGTATTTCGTCGGCGTCGTACGAACGAGGTTTAGCCGCCGGTGGGTTCGAATCAGCGACCGCCGTCGAAGGCGGCGGTTTCTTTTTTAGCTTCGTTGCTGGTTGTTTCATCGGCGCCGTCGGGGCGTCGTTGGACGACCGACGAATGGAACTTTGTGCCGATGATGACGCGGCGGAATTTTGAACAGAGGACGACGACGATGGTTTTGAATTTTTCGTCAGCGACGCTTCGGCGGCGTCGTTCTCTGACAACGTCATTTGACTGCTGCTCGAAGTCGACGTGGATTCGATAGAACTTCGTTTTAAAGCTGCTGGACCGGCAAGAGAGACTGAAAAAACAAAACATGCGTCTAGCATCGCTGCTTTCAGGCAAAAGTTGAAACGTACTCGATTTATGACTAGTTTCCGTACGTTTCGACGATTCCTCGTTCGTTGAATTTGATCCTTGAAGTGAATATTTTCGTCGGATCGATTCAACGCGCGACAAACTAACGGACGATGACGATCGACGTCGATCCGACGCGGGCGGCGGTTCGACTTTTCGCATTTGTGATTTTGGAATGTGACCGTTGTGGAAAATTCTCGGCGTTCTAATCGACTCGGCGTGATTCTTATCGATGTTCAAATTCGACCCGTTGTCGTCGTTCGTTACGTCAATTCGCGGAGATTTCCGTTTCGTTATTTGAGCATCATCGACGGAAGTTTCGACTAAATTGTGAGCAATCGTTCGACGAATAGCACCAGTTTGCGACTTTATCTCGCGAAGCTTTTCGGACAGTTGATCAAAGACGACTTCTTTCGTGGCTGTTTTCAACGGCGACGGCGACGACGCGTAATCTCGGCGTAAAAAATCTTTGACGGTGTAAAATTTTGCTTGTTCGTTTATCGACATTGGCTGTCCAGCTTCGAAAATTTGTTTTTTATTTCGATTTTCATCGTCGTTGAACTCGAAAGAGTGCAATTTCCGCTTCGGAAAGCTTCGTTCAGCGGAAAAATCTAAAAAACGAGAAATCACATCAATACGCAGTACAGCATGAGCAGCAACTGGCGGGAAGACTAAAGCGAGTCTAATGCAGAAAATATAATTCAACTATGGTCCACGAAGTGGCTAATGTCCAACCGTTGTCCAGTTCAATTATTTAATAGCCAGTAGGCGAAACATTAATTCTAAAACTAATTATATGCTCTCAAAACTGTGAACTTCCGAAACTTACACGTTTCTTGATCGAAACGATTTCTTTTGGGTGTAAATTCAACATCGTTTGAAATAGAACCGTTACGTAAATACAAATCGCCCTTAAAACAGTGAAAAACCAACGAATAATCTTTGAAAACCAAAACAAAAAACAATTTTTGTTACTGGAGAGCTTTTTCCTGTTCGACGACGGTCGTTTCTGAATGGGGAAACGTCGTCCTCGTCATCGTTGTACGACGGGAGATAAACTGTTTTTCGTGCCGCTTCGAGCTTCTCTTCAACGTCTTTCAGTTGTTTTTTGACGTTATTTCGCATTAACCATATTTCTTGGAGGTCTAAAATTCTAAATACCATAATAGTTTCTAATTTCATTGAATTTTAGAATTTCTCACCCGAATTTGACGAATTAAACGTCAAATTGTCGTTTTGGGACGTAAAATTGTTCATTTACATGATAAATAAGAAAAAAATCCAAAAAATAAGCTGAAAAGATGTTTTTCGGGAAATTTCAGAAGCAAAAAGTGTGCCAAAAATTGAAACAAAGCGATTCATTTCTCTACGGAGATAATTTCAAAACAAAATTCAATCTGAATCTGGTTCCTTTCTAAAACTATGAATCGCCCGAGAAAAAAAACAACAAAGTTTGTGTCTTTGAAATTTTTATTCGAATTTACAGTTTCTTCGAAATTTTTAATTAAAAAATAATTTATTTACATGAATACTTGTTTTTGAATAAATAAGCGTGCTATTATTAATGAAAACAAAAAATCTAAAATATTTTTTAAATATTTTTATTTAAAATATTTTTACTTTCAGAGTAAAAATCATTATAACGTTTTAAATTTTGGTTCATTCTCGACGAATTTGGAACTGACGATATAAGTCGTAAACGTACACGAAAAAATTCACCCACAAAAACAGCTGGAAGAAAATTAACACTGATTAATTGCTAAAATTTGTTTATGTTGGAAAGGAAAAAGTTTCACTATTTACCGAAGCTGCAATCCACTGGCTTTTATAATTTTTCCAATCAGCATTTTTGTAAGGGTTTGTAGAATAGACCGATTCAACAATTGCAGCGATAAACATTAAAATTCCAAAAGAAAAGTAGAATAATAATTCCTTAAAACATCAAACAATTAGTTTTTCAGCACTGGCTTGCATAATATTTTGTTTCATAAGTTGAATCCATGATTATTTCTGATCGCTACAACTGATTAAATTAATTTAGATCCAATAAATTACTGGCTATGAAAGGTTTTGTGTTTGAAATGAGCTACTGGTATTTCTTTTCATGAATGACTGACTATACCGTTCACTGCAATTGTTACCATTTGTTTAACGAAATTCCTTCCCAATACGTTTTCGGTAGTGCAGAAATGTATGAACCAAAATATGAATACGAACATTGTACCCACGCCCACAGTGAACAGCACGAACCCTTGCCCTTCGGCACCAATGTCTTCGTAATATCCAGATGAACATGGATTTGTATGACACGACAATCCAGCACAAAAGCAAACAATTACTCCGAAAAGCTGAAACGAAAGCAAAATATCTGACTAGCTTCAATGTTTATCAGGCTCCAATATTGTACGTATTGTATCGCTTACGATTTCAACAGACTTCAATAATCCGTTTATGGATAAACAAAATCCTAAGTTAGGAGCGCCTGATGTGCTTGACCCCATGGTCATAGTTGGAGGAGGCGGTGTTGGTTCCATCATTTCCAAAAAAATACGTTTATAAAATTTTGCTCTCTAAGAAATATAATTCAACGTAGCAACAGTTTGTATGAAAAGCATACAAAGTAAACTTTGTCGTTTCACTTTTGCGACTGAAGAAGATTTTCTCAAGACGAATAATGTGACGTTTGTGTTATGTTTACTCGCTGATAACAGTATCGTAATTTATTGTCAACTTTTGAGGATTCATTTCGAAAAGATGTTGATGAACACTTTTTTACTATAGTCCATTCAATATTGCAAACTCAAAAAGATTACAGTAAGAACGATGTGCAAGCATAGCGGACACAATTAATTGAACCACTTACACTTGACAAAATGCTTCACCTAATGTTTCAGTAATCTTTTTGAGTTTGCAATTGTGAATGGACTTTACAAAATTCGAATTTAGTGCAAAATTTTTGTTCTATTTTATGTGCAATGGTAAAAAAAGTGTAACGCACGAACAATAAAAAAAAGTCCGTTCACTAATTGGCTCGATTTCGTTTCCATTGGAAGAATGTGTCGACCATGTAAATGGCTAAATTAAACCAAGCGAAAACCTATAACAAGTATATTTGTGATTTCGATCCACGATTGGGTTATTGTATCTTACTGTAGCTGCGATCCAATTATTGCGGAATCGTCCTGTCATACCTCCAGTGTAAGCAGCCTCGACAATGGCAGCAATGAAATACAGTAAAACAGAAAAGGCGGTGTAAATTAATTCCTAAAGGGTGAAAATTTGTTTCACACGAATTGAAATATTACAATGTACTCGTAAACCATGTTCCACTAGTATATCAACAGTTTTCCCAATTAAGGATGGTGCAATAGTGTATCATGGATGCTAGAACGGTATACTAAAGTTGCTCCCCCTCAGAGTAAACCATTCATCGAAATACCAAGGAAGTGCCAGTGATACTCCAAGGATGTTCCCAAAGGTTTACCATGGATACCATGGTACCTCATTGGTATAACCGGGTGTTCCCAAGGGTATACAATGCATGTTTTCAACGGTATACCAAAGGCGTTTTCAATAGTATTCAATGAATGTATATCATATTCCAATGATATACCACGGTTTTTCCTTTGGTATACCATGGATACTGAAACAGTCTTCCCAAAATCTTCCCAAAAGGATCTTCCCAAAGTAAACCAATGATGATCCAATGACAGCCCAAGATTTGTCCAATGATATAGCATGGATGCTAATGGTATACCAGGAATATTCCAATGGTATTCCAATGTGGTTCCCATTTGTATACTAAGGATGTTCTCTGGTACAACAGGAATACATTAAATGGTATACCAAAGAATCAATAGTAAATCATGAAAGTTCCAATGGCATACCATGGATGTTCCATTGGTATATCATAGATTTTTCAACTGTTTACCAAGTATTTTCCCAACAGTAAACCATGGATGTAAACCAATGGAGTATAGAGGATGTTCCCAACGGTATACAAGGATGTTTCAATGGTATAACTGGATGTTCCAATGGTATATCGTGGATGTTCCAACCGTGTACCATTATTACAGTTATAATGACTTACTATGAATTTTAAATGACTGCGAGGATGATCGACCAAATTGAAAATGTTCAGCAGGAAAAACAGGGCGTTTCCCAATATGCATATGACTCCGACGAATATTACATATCCTTGGCCCTCATATCCGGATCCAGGCGCAAACGATGGGACGTATCCATTTACGGCTCCACCGACGCAAGAGCAGACTATTATCCCGATTACCTACGATCAAAAACAAAATTCTTGTTTTTATCAGTAAAGATGCAATTTTCTTGTACTTACAAATTCGACGATCCTCAAGATGCCTAAAATCGAATATGAATATTGTAAATTCAATTTTGAGTCATTTGGACCAACTGTAGCTCGACCAGATCCGGATTCCATCGTTTAAAATTGTGAACGATAAAATCCAAGCCGATATTCCGCACCTTACGACCCTTAACTCTGAAGTTTGCCTATTGTATTATTTACATATCAGACAAATAATTTGTGTGTACTTTGGTAGAAAAGTGTGGGCGAAAAGTGACAAACGTTCCAAAAGGTGAATCAAAGTTGTGAATCAACTTTTGGATATAAATCTCAAGCTTCAAGCTTGTTTTGAGGAAAGTATGAAGACGAAAAACAAACTATTTTACTGGCAGTGAGAATGAAAATCGTTTTTAATGCCAAAAAAATAATCCAAACAACGAAAAACAGCTAAAAATGAGAAACGCCAACTCAATTGTTCTACGAAACACTTATGTGGAATCACTTTGTTCGTAGCAAGGCACTTTTTTAGCCTGACCGATATCGTAAGTGAAATGAATCGGCGGCATACAAAATGAAATTAAACCAGCAAAAAATCTACAAAAAATTCACAATTTAATTATCAATTTAATTTAATTATGCTACAGAAAAAAATCGCACAGTCCAATTTGCACTTACTGTAGCGGCTATCAGCCTCGATTCATAGTGATATATCGTCCAATATACCGACATGATAATTGAGGCCACAAAATAAAGCAAAACTGCAATATTTGTGTACATGTATTCCTGCAAAAACAGTGTCAAAAATTGAAACATAAAATTTTTTTCACGAAACGAATATTTGACCATACCAGACGTAACAGCGGTCGAGATAAAAAGTTGAACAGGAAGAAAATTATATTTCCTACTATGCAAATGAATGCAATAACCATTACAGCCACATGAGGCGGCAGAGTACTGTACGCTGCAATATTACTCTTAATATTTTTTCCCCAGTTCATATTACATTGTAATTCAAAAACTTACCCAATGAGAACACGAAAAAACCGATTATCTGCAAGAAAAAATATATTATGGGTTGAAAAATGAAATATACTTTGAAAATAAATATATTTTACTAGTTCAAACAGTCGAAATAATCCGAACACGGAAAAAATATAGCTAGCATTGAAAGGTGCACACATGGCGAAATTTTCAAGGAACTGTCTCAGATGATTTACGAATCTAAAATTTGCAACTTTAACATCTGTTTGCAACCAGAAAAGGTTTCATGCCTGCTGAACAAACTGAAGCCTAGACGATCGTCGACGTGGATGAATGAGATTGGAATCGGGTGAAAATATATTCCATGAATGGAAAAACGAAATTAAAATGCTTTCAGACAATTTTTGCATCATAAATATGAGTTTGAATGACGCTTTTCGGTTTCAAAGTTTTACTTTACTTTATACATAAAACCCAAAATAGTATTAAAAAACCAACAAAAAAACGCACCCTAAAATGTTCCGAAATTGTTTTTTGACTGTCCAAAATGGTTTCAACTAAAAATTAGGGAAGATTTCCATTTGGAGCCGTTTCGGATGATTTCAGTGACGCTTCAGGCGATGGCCGAGCTAATTTTGTCGACTGTCCATCGTCGGTAAAGGCCCATTGGAAATACACGAGGCCATCTTGAATGGCTTTGAAAACTTTATGCAAATTTTTAAAAATTTCGTTTGTGACTGGTTCTCCTTGTGTTTGCAATAGTTTTTCACGTTTCATGGTTCCTTGCGGATCGTAATAATCGTCATAGTTGCTCTCAGCAGGCTTAGCAGGAAATGCAGAGGGCGATGGCAAGCCTCCTGAGGGGCTTGTTGAAAGCTTGACGGACGGGTTTTTTTGCTTTTTATTGTTCAAGGGTTTGTATTTCCGTTCTGGTTCATCCATTTTTTTCCCAATATGATTCAAATCCAACAGATTATGCGCTTGAAGTTGTATGCTTGGAGCAGGAACTGAATCCAAGTCGATTTCGAATGGGCACTGTTGAATCCACCAACGTCTGTCGCTTAAAATCGGGGGAAAAGTGCTGCATCAAATGAATCGAAAATTTGCAGAATTTTAGCGGACTTACTTCCTCGATTCGTCGAAAATCGACTGCCATTTGGTCATCAAATGTTGATTATCGGCGATAAAATGAAAACTTCTTCGATAATCGTTGACGAACGGCGTCATTGAGCATCTGGCTAAGTCGAATCTAACTGCAGGAGATTCGCAGCAGGATAAACTCCACCTGCAAAAACGGATTAAGTCCTCTTATGAGATTCGTGAATCCTTGCCTTGCGAACTTACGATTGGTAGTTATTGTAATCAACTATTGACACGCCAACGATATACTGTCGGCTTGAATTGCAAGACAAGTACATGTCGCTAGATGTAGTCGCCAACACATTATTTGTTTCGCAGTTTTCTTTCGAGACCTAAAGTGAATTCATGGCACAACACATCAGCAAATCAAAGAAGCTGCAAGATTATTGGTACTTGTTGATCCAGCATCGGGCTGCAACTGTATCCATACATTCTATGACCATTTTCGTACATAGAATCAATGTTGCTTAAATAAAACCCATCCGGGCATTCGAACTTGGTTCGACCGCTGGCTAGCACTGGAGTGTACAAAACGCAAACACATCCTAGAACCAGAAGGCACTTCATCGCTCCAAAATTCGAAACCATTTTTAGCCACGAATAGTTTGCGACAATGTCGCGTTTCGTCGAATGGTCAATGTCAAAAGGGGTCATTTTAAAATCCGTTGTCAATGAAAACCCTTTAGAAACGGATACTCTGGTACAAAGGACAGAAAACGTGTCGTGGGTCGTTGGTTGCCTTTCATTTTTTACTTCCACATTCGTCGAAGGAGGGCCCTAAACATACGGGATCCGATATTACATTGAACGTCCTTGAATTCGGCACAAAAATGGCCTTGGTTTTTGCTGGAAAGCGTGAAAGGCGAGTGGCACCATGTGTCGAGGGTGTGGGATACATGTGCCAGGAAGTCTCAGTAAATAATGCATGATAACATGTAATAAATGATTTTTAGCACTATATGCAGTTAAATAATCGAAAATTTTGCTTTATATTTGTTTTTACGCTTTATAGACAGTGACGTCATAGTTGATGAAACTGCCCGATCAAAATTTAATACTGTATTAAGTATGTTGTGACCCAAATTAAAACGGTTTATTGACGGTACCGTTTGACAGCTGTTTTTTCGATATCGTAATCATGTCGAATTGATTTGTAGGTCCGAAACCTTTTCATGGATTTCGGTGTCAATTTATAAGGGCAGGTCGATGTCGATTAATCAACTTGGCTGAGCAGATTATTTGCTTGTAAAGGCGTTTGTGAGGCAATATTCTTGTCGAACTCCCAAAGTAGCCGCTATAAGCGCGCCTACAGTACGCCAACTATACACCACGCATAGACACGTCCATTCAACAGATTTTGCATGATTTAAATTATTGTCCAATGCATTTTTTACGTCCGCCAAACTTTTTTTTTATCGTCGACTTAATAAAGATTTTCGTGTCAATTCGTAAGGGCAGGTCGGTTTAAATTCGACGATTACAAAAATTGACTGGCAACACATCGGAAATTCACCCATAAACGGCTTGTAAATTAGGTTAGCGAAATGTCGTGTTGTTAGGTTAGATTTCCGAACGACTTTTCATCGTCGTCGATTCAGCGGCGACGGGCGAAGAAATCTGGAACGAAAAGTTGCTCGGTACAAATACATTTGGGACACGGTGTCAGTGTCACTACAGCCGGGTGTCACTATCGTCGGGCGATAGTTCATTGTTGAACGATCAAAAGTTCCAACGAAAGTTGATTCAGTGTCAAGATCCTGTGCCGTCTGGGGGTTCCTGCGCTTTTGTAGTTTGATATTGTTACCGTTTATTGCTCAAAAATGAACCAAAAATTAACCTGCCTTTGGTTCGTCGGTGTATACTTCGGATTCGCTTACTCTCAGTTGAGAGTTATCGCATTCGATCGAGATAGAAGTAAGTTTAGCCGATGAGAGTGTTTGAGTTAGCGTTATAGCGAGCATTTTTTTGCAGGATGTTCTGGCCAAATCGTATTTCAGAAAAAACCAGCCGACGCTGACGATTTCGGCAATTTTCTCAATTCGACATCGTTCTCGGAAATCGACTGCGCCGTGAAATGTTACCAGAGGGTGCCGAACTGTCGAGGAGTACGGTACGATCACGTGTCCAAGGTTTGCATGTACAGTAGCAAAGATCAAGGAAACTGTATACGTATACCGAAAGACGACGAAAGTGCTTTGGAAAATTCGCGGATGTTGACCATGTACTGCATACAATGCGTCGAAAGAAGTTAGTTTCGGTCACGATTTTTGTTTCATGATGGAACTATAGTTGACAGTACAAAAGAAAGCGATTGTACAAAAGTTGAAAGTCTGCCCACCTGATGAACTTGACAAAGAGGTTATAAGTGTGATTCGCGTCTTAACCCATATTTCTAAAATTGTAGACCACTTTTCGACTTGCGCAAGTGATCAAACAGCAACCAAGGCGCGAGTTGTGTAACACAAGAAAAAAAGTGCAAATTATAACAATTTTTTCAGATACCACTTTCGTTGCGCAAACGAGGAAAGTTCAGCAATTTTTTCCGATCAATATAACGACCCAGCAGGCTCCCGCCGAATCTCCTGCTGAAATTGGTAAAAGCTCGACGAAATTCATCAATCAACCTATTTTACAATCTGGATCTCAATTGAATCAGCAAAGTCAAATTATTGGTCAAAACATTAAAAATGACGGGCAAATTTTGCAACCTGCAGGCGGCAATTCGTTGTTGAATCCGATTTCTGCCGGAGATAAATCGCTGGCGCCATTGCCGCAAGCGATTTCTGCCGCACCTGGACAGCAGGCGTTAGCAGGTTCAACAGTACCAGCAACTTCGAGTGGATCATTGCCATTGGCTGCGAGCATACAACCGCAAGTACCAGCAGTTGCAGGATCAGTTTCACAGCCACCAGTCGCTGCAGGCTTGCCACTTCCAACAGGCTCGTTACCACTTCCTGCAGGGCCATCATCGCAGACACCACTTTCTGCTGGCTCATTACCGCAAGCGCCGCTGTCAGCTAGTTCACAGTCGCAAGTACCTTTGTCACAGGCTCCACTCGGCGCCGTATCATTGTCTGGTGCATCTTCGCCAAAACCAGCAGGAACTGCAGGATCATTGCCGCAGGCTATAGTTTCCGTTGCTCCCGGCATATCAACGCTGCCCAAGGACAAAGTGATCATTTCCGACGATAATTCATCGGAGGCCGAAAGTGGAGACGAATGGATCGAAGAAGTGGCGCAACCAGTTGTAGCCAACAGCACGCCTGCTCCAGCAGGACCGCAGACAATCGTCGGCAAACCACCTTCACCACCGCCGTCGGTGAACCAGCCGCAATTAAAAGGATTTCCCGCCCCCACGCTAAACAATGCCGCTTTGTCCGGAGTTTCAGTACCAACGCTGAGCAGCGCCGATTTAGCAGGATTTCCTGTTCCCGCTTTGTTCAATTCGGACGCCGAAGTCATTTCGTCTCAGAAATTAGCAGTTCAACAAAACGCATCGTCTCTGCAGCAATTGCCTACAGTAAGAAAAACCAGCGTATTGTTTCCGGATGAAAATAGCGGCGATATTTTTGCTAACGGAGGCAAATTGGATTCCAAGAATTCAACCGATATCAGAAACGACAGTGGTCCGCTGCCCGCCGAAGCTTCGCCGCCACCGCCTCAGGAACAGATTTTGCATACGTTCAACGAAAGCAGTGGCTCTTTCAGCAACAGCGGTTCCAAAGAATTGAATATATCCTTCATCATTTCGAATTCGTCTTTGCCTAATTTGCTCAACTCGGCCAACTTGAGCGCCGAAAATCAAACCAGCTTAATCGGAGTTCAGACCAGGCCCAACGAGTTTCCTATTCCTGTGAAGCCTAATGAGCCTGCTATTCCTGCTAAGCCAGTCGAGTCTACTGTTACCTCTAATTCCGTCGAGCCTGCGGTTACTGCTAATGCAAATGGGTCTGCTATTCCTGCTAATGCTAATGCGTCTGTTGTTCCTGCGCAACAAGTGTCGTTTGCTATTCCTGCGCCTCAAGGGTCGTCGGTTGACTTGCAAAAGAAACCCAATGAACCTGCTATTCCAGTGATAAAAGAACCTCAGACCCAGATCGTCCAGCAGGGCAGTAGCATCAGTGGACAGTTGAATCCGCAACCAGTTAACTTAGCAAGCGTTGTTGCAGGTTTGTAAGCAGTTTGCAACGCAAAAAAACACAATAAGATAATAATTTATTCGCTTTTCAGACCCAAATTGCCACGAAGAAGATCTCTTGCCTTGCGTTAACCATATCGGACGCGACTGCATAGTTGTGAAACCGGAAAGGTGTCCGCAGTGTTTCTGTCCATACAGTAAGACTGCAATTCCTGCAAATAACCATCGGTACTGATATAAACCATTTTAGAAAGCCCTGCCAAAGGATGCTCAGGTCCAAACGGACTGAACGAAGCGGTCAGACTCGAACTCGTGCAGGGCAAGAGGAACTGTCCGAATGGTCAACCAGCTCAAACAGTTTTTCGTTATCAGAGAAAAGTACATCACCGACTACACTGATCAAAAATTATTTCTGTTCAGTTTTGTTCCTAAAAAAACAAATTTAATGTATTTTTCAGGTTGATAAAGAGAAGAAATTCGACAATTGCGTTCGAACGATTCAACCCTATTGCGGAGTCGAAACTGATTTATCCTGGCAAATGCCTCGTTTTGTTAACGATTGTTATTATTATTGTTATACCGATCGAGAATTGAGGGAGAGAAACTTTTTCAATATCACCACTTACGATTAATGAAATTTGTTTTTTGGGTGTTTGTTAATACTAAACCTTGTCAAATTTTGGATGTTGTTGTAATAAAATTTGGTCTAATAAGTCATCGGCTGAATAAAGTTAGTGAAAGTGATCGTTTTCTTGCAAGCCAGGACACCTTTTCAGCTAAATGCAAAAGTCTTCTTGCTAGTAATGAGAAAGCGTTGTATATTTGAATAAACAGCGTGCGTCTTCTAATCGAGGTTGTCTCGGTTGACCTTCAGAATGTTATTGAATTAAGAATTGGCCTAACACGTCGGAGAATGAAAAATCAAGTAAAGTACTTGCTTTACTACTAGCCAGGTAAACAAAACTTTAAATCGCTGCAAAGTGCCTCTGTACTAAATCCGTTGAGCGTGATTTATGAATAATCGAAGTGAACTTTGAAATGGCCCCCTTAGGTTCCAAATAGCGACCGAAAACGTGTCCGGCGAACAATAAAACTGAAACGTTTTTAACTTTGACTTTTTATAACGGTTTTGTACCCCGACACGCAATTACATTTAACATTGTCACCTTGTAATGGATGAAAACTTTTATCGCGTCCTATTTTTAGTTTTCGAAACTGTACTTCCTGCAAGTTGAACATTCGAAAGTAGGCGAAAATTTGGCAGTAAATCGAGTCGATTATCATTTCAAAAGTCGCATTGAAAATGAAATTGATGAACGCAATTTGCGAAGACACTTAAAAATGCTGGACAAAAGTTCCCAAGTGCAATTGACTCTACGATGAATCAGCATGTTTACTGTGCCGAAATTTGAGTTATGAATGCTGATTGCAATTTCACAAGCAAAAGTTTGACCCGTAGAGCAATGATTTCAAACTGACCAAATTAACTCCATTGTTGTATTTAGATGAAAATTCACAAATGGCAACAAGCTTTGTGTTTCATATACAAGAAATCGGCCACAAATCAACAGCATCAAAATCGTGGTACATTCGACGCTGTTCCGAGAAGATTCTCAATGTAGCCACTCTCCGAATGTATCAATTTCACGATACTATAACAAACGGCATTGAAAACATAGTTCTTCTCGCAAACACGCGTGTCAATTCTCCGCACCACTTCTATTGCCCAGTCGAAAGTCTAACGGGCAAAAAACACGAACAACAATGAAACTCTCGAAATTGGGCAAAATTCTTTCGAAATTCTTACGACCCATGTTTTGGAGATTTATGCCCGAATCGTTATTCACTTATTGGCACCTTAAACTAATGAAAAAATGCGGTCTCGAAGGTCGTTTTGAAAAAAATAACCGTTATTGTATTTCGAAGCGAACGCCGTTCAGCGTTTTTTTCATCGACTACCGGGAAACTTTTGTAATCGGATGCGCAGGCGCTCGCGATTATCGTACGCGCGGTTTGTTTAGAAAGTAAAACTGGGTCGAAGTCAAAGTCAAGTCGCCGCAGCGCGCGAAATTCGTTTGCGAGCGCGTCGAAACGGCGCTGGCGCACCAAAAATCGAGCGATAACACGATACTTTTTACGGGACGACTTACTTAGTCAATAGTTTTGACATTTTTCAATGTCAATTGACAGTGTTTTCGTCGTGGAGGGGGCTAAATTTTTTAACAATCGAGCGTCGTACAAAACCTAAAAAGAACAAAAATCGCGACTGGCTAGCCAACATGCGGCGTCGTTGGAATCTCGCTCGCGCAACACCGTGCTCCTATTACACTGACCTGATAACTGAATTCGAGCATGTTGCGGCGTTTTCGTCGACGTTTTTCGAAACCACCTAAGGTAACGGGTATTCCGAAATCTTGAAACTATGGAACTGGGCCGACCGCCTATCGGTCGATCGGGACTATATAACCGCCGTTTTAAATTCATTCCAACATCGTCTTTAACCAATTTGTCCTTCAGTCGAGCGTGTCTTCTTCCGAGAAACAAAAGGAGTATTCGTTGCGAAACGAGCAAAATTTTCCACTAGCCATTCATCGTTTCGCGGAACGAAGATGAAATTCATCGTTTTATTCGCGCTTTGCGCCCTGTCGACGGTGTTCGCCGGCGAAATCGACAACAAGCTTTCCGGCTTGCCAATCGTCGATTGTCAGGATGTAGCCGTCAGCTTAACGTTCAACACCGAGAAGCCGTTCACTGGTCGCGTCTACGTCAAAGGATTGGTGGAAGACGATCGTTGCTCGAGGAATTTCGCCACGAATACCGATCAGAATAAATTCAGCATGCAAATCCCTCAGGGCGATTGCAACATGCAACGGCAGCGAGTCAGCGGCGCCTTGGAAGGTATCATGTTCTCGTTGGTCATCGTGGTCAGTTTCCACGGCACCTTCGAAACGAAGAACGATCGAGCTTTCCGATGCATGTGCTTCTTCCGAAATATCAAACGCGTTACGAACTTCTTGGACGTTTCGAATTTGGGCACCACCGAGTTGTTGGACACGGCCAAAACCGCCACTTGTTTCTACACCATCCACAGCGAATCGCAAGCTGGACCGTTGACCAAATACGCCAAGGTCGGCGATAAAATCTACCACGCCTGGGAATGCGACGATCCCAATCAAGGTATCTTGGTGCACAGTTGTTGGGTAAACGACGGCAAAGGCAATCGATTCGATTTATTGGACATCGACGGTTGCGCGATCGACCCGATCATCCAACCAGACGTCAAATACGAAGACTCCTTGTTGAAGGCCTACGTCGAAACTTGGGCATACAAATTCTCCGACACGTCCGTGCTCGACTATCAATGCGTCGTCGAACTGTGCAAGAAAGCTCAAGGCGAATGCAACGGACTCACTCCGCCGGTGTGCGGTCGCGGCAAGCGGTCGGTCGACACGATCATCATGAAAGCCAACAGGACGAAAGTTGCCACGAAACGAACCGAGTCCAACAGGGATAACGAATTGGACTTGTTGGCCAACATGAACGTCTTGGACACGATCGACGAGGAAGTCAGCCAAGTCGGCGTACCCGAAGATCTGTTGAAAAATCTCAACGCTCGTTTGTCGTTGAAAAACGGCGAATTGATCACCGCCGACGCTTCGGCCGGCGACCAAATGTGCTTGAGCACGCCCTCGTTCGGTATCTTGTTATCGATCACGATCATCCTTTTCTTAACCTCAGTCATTACCATCAGTTTCGCGTGCAGAAGGGTGCGAAAATCGTAGGAATCGCTCCGAAATGAGTTTCATTGAAAACGAGGGTTTTCATAGGTTTATTTATTATGTTTTTTTATTACCAAGTTTCGCAGTATCGACATTAATCGCTTTTTTTCTTCCAATATACAGCTGCGAAACCAAAAATGTGCTCAAAAAATGAAACTGCTGTAACCGTTTACCATTTTTGACCAACTTTCGCTTCTGTTTTCTTTAAACATTTATTTTCGAGCAAAAATTCGTCTTATTTTTTCATCTCTACACCTTTCGCTTTGTGCCATAAATTTCCAATATTCCGACGAATTTTTGTTACTTACCGAGCGATAATTCGTTTCGAATTACTCGCTTTAGGCTTTTTTTAAACCAGTTTTATCGTTGAATCATGACATTTTCTTCCGATTCCGACAAATCAAGTTTTATCCATCCACGAACAATTGCAATATTTGCTACTTCATTCTGTCCTCTTAACAAGTTTTAAAAAAGTTCCCCGCTGGGTTGATTTAGAAACATGATAAGACCCCATTAAGGTGCCATTCGGTCGTTTTTATATCTACACCTTCCGAGAGATTCAATCAGGAGCTAAATTGATATTAAATTTTGTACTTTTTTTGATATTTCTTTAAATAATTTTTTCGCTGTGAACGCTGCTTTTTTTAATTCCACTTTTGTTGTTCATTTTTCGCAAACCTGAAAAATTTATTGACACGTTTTGTCGTTATTGTTGTATCGTATTTCGTTTATTTCATGCAACTTTTGTCTTTGTTACATGAATAAACTTCGACAAAATTATCAAACTGCTTTTGACACATTAAGCAACAAAACATGACAGCAACAGTAAAAATTCCTGTTTTCAAAACAAAAAGGAAGTAAAACTGAAAACAAAATCACAATGCAAAAACAAATTTTAGCTCACTATTCAGAGTTTCGAAAACTAATAACCTTGAATTGTAACCAGTTCAGCAGCAAGCAAAGCATTTGCAACTGTTTCAGCTTGAGATTTTCCAAAATGCAATAAAAAACACAGTAATCGAAAAATAAATCAAAAACCAATGCAAAACACATTATTTTATATTAAAATAAAATTGTGTATTTCGACAGAGCCTTTTCAGAAATCCGAGATCAATCAATTAAGAATTGTAAGATCCTAAATGCCTTAACAAGAATAAACTTGGCTAAAAATAGATTCCTAACCAACGAAACAAAAAACATGTTGGATAACCGTAAAATCGCAGGCAATAGTAAATGTAAGTGACAGCCAAAATATTGCAATCAACTAGAGCATTAATATAACAGGTCTATCAACCAGACCATTAAGCTGTGACGTCACTGGCTGAAGTTGGAAAATCAAACTAAAGAACTAAATTAAACACCTAACGAATTCATTTGTCCTTTTTGATAAAAATAGAACGAATTTTCACTTATAAATAACGAAATACTGGTCGACTGGAATGTTCAGGAAATCGGCCCAAAAATCTTCGCCTAAAGCTGTTATTCCTTCCTCGGAAATTGTCGGCTTGCGCCACTCAACATCTTTAAATCCAGCTTTCTTGGACGCACATTCGATTAGCGATTTATCTATTTTTAATTGCTGACAAGAGAAAATCTCCTCGCCATCGTTCACCGACGCCTCGCCGGTGAACAACTCGCCGGGTTTCGCCGACATCGCCGAATCGTTGAAGTGATAGCCGTATTTTTCGATGATACGCGAATCGTAACAATTGTTGAACACGCCGACAACTTTTCCGTCCTGTCTAAGGTTATTGGCGGCGCTGAAAAAATATTGAGTCAACTCGACTTCGCTATTGGCGCATTGCAGCATGTAAGCCAGCACGCAAATGTCGTATTGGTTGGTTTGCGGCAAATGAGCAGCGTCAGCGATCAAGAAATTAACACCCCTGGGATCTTTCTGCTCCAATTGCAGCGCTCGCATGATTTGCTCTTCGGAACAATCGATGCCGATGACGTTGGCGCCTTCGGCCGCCAGCCATCTGGCGTGGTAACCAAATCCGCAACCGACGTCCAAAATCGCCTGATTTTTCAGATTCGATCCGAGAATCGCTTTCAAACTGGCGATTTCGCTGTATTTCGCGACGACGTTTTGTTCTTTGAAGTTGTAAAACAGATCTACAACATCGTTTTCGTATTTGGTCGTCGTCATATCAGAATAGATCGAGATTCAGCAATTTAGAAACTAAAAACCAGCGACGGGGAAACGCAAAATGCGTAATGTTTGCGTTTGGTTTAGTATAACTGGATAGCGATGTATAAATAGCGAATCGAATGCGAGACAGTTCTTCGCTCGCAATCTCGTCAGACAGAAACAGTCTGCGTTGACGAATCGACAATAGTAAAACAAAATACTGGTGTGGTTCACGTGCAAATCGCGATTTCGCGATATCTCAGCAATCGCAGTGTCAAATGCTTGACTGGTTAACGAACGGAGTCATATTTTAATTAGTCGCATTTAAAATGGTGACAATTTGTCTAATAGAGTCTAAAGTCCACGTGGCAATTTTATAAAAACGTCGCGATTACGAAAGACAATGTTTTGCACGTACGTATTAAACGAGGAAGACGGACGGAATTTTGCGATGTTCCATTCGTTAACAACGTTGATAATGGAAACTATAATGCACACCTGCCGTCGCTAGGTCTAGACGAGCTGTCAGAATTATTAGCTAGCTAGCAAATTCGCTCGGTCACGTAGCAAAAACGTGCTTTTTTTCTCTTCGTGAATTTTAATAAGGTATTTTGTTTTAGATTTTTCCAGAATGTTCTCTTTAGCATTACATTATGTTGAAATGTATAAATAATTGAAATTTATTTGACTTAAACAGAAAAAATGAATAAATGAACCGCGTTATTTTTTTATTTATTATCCAGTGGAGATAGACGGCGAAAATACTAAACATATAATGCAACACTTGACTTTTCAAAACTTGCTTTAAGTCAGTCGCTTTAGAATAAAAGCATGTGTAGCGATCAATAGCGTATGTATGATAGCTGGAAACGTTCCAGGAGCCAACAAGTTTTTTGATAAATTCATCGTTTTTCCCAGGAGAAATAAATTGCATGCTTTAACAGTTAGATAAAAAAAACATACGCGCATTGCAAGTCTTGGACGTAAATCAAGTTTATACGGTAAATTTTTGATCGCATTTCCGAAGGTTATGCGCAACAATAAAATTTTATAAAAGATCGTCAAGTTTACTAGTCTTTACAAATTCACACATAAATCTGCTATTCCGAAATGTCACAAAATCGACATGTTACACAAGTTTGCACGACGCTAATTTTGTTTACGTAAATAGCATTCAAGCATTTTTATAAAACTTATTTTTGTAACGAGTTTTTTTTGCAACCTTTTTATATTTCGAACAGCGTTCGATTTCCGAAATGTCTTCTGTAATAGCGCAGCGTCGTCTTGGTCGTTCGAAATCTGTAAATTACGTGGAAGTTATGCGAAGAAATTCTGTCAGTTAATCCTTTGATAGACATTTTTGGATTGCAAGATTTTTTTATGATTTCCTCACTTTTTGTTCTAGAAAATGTTGTTGCAAGAGGAAAACGCTTCGATGGTGATAGAAATTGGTGCATTTCTTCAAGTTCAAGTGATTTCCGGTTGGATGTCATTGTTTAAAAAGCAAAAATGGCTTTTATTGTATTGTACGCTGGACGAAAACAAGTTTACTATCTGTAAACGACAAGTACATATATTCCCTTTTCCATTGTTATTTGTGCAAGCCGATTTTTGTCGATTTTTCTTATTATATTTTGCAGAATTTCGAAAAAATGTTACGATTCGACGTGCTAACTATGAAAAGCATGAAATTTATAAATAAAAAACTGAAATCAAAAAAGTTCGCGAAAGTCATTCCGAAATCAGATATAATAGAATTAAAATGTAGCGAAATGGTAAAAATTTACAAAATACGGGAAGAATTCAAGTGATACAAACTGAATTCAACTTTTAGACTCTTCGATTGAAATTCGAGAACGATGATAATATGAATCTCTGGCATTCCTATTTGTTCAAATACATGAACAAATCAGAATCGAAATTGAAAGTCGACCAGAAAGGAAGGAATCATGCTTTAATGAAGTCGAAAACGGTTCCAGGTTTTAAAAGAAAAAAGAAACTTTCGTCGAAATTGATCATCGAAGAAAAGATTTCGACCGATGGTCAGCCGCCAGATTACATTGTGACAGAATCTGCCAAAAAGTTTTTCTCGATTAGAACTGGCTTTTCGCCCGAAATACATCGTCGAATGGCTTACATCGATGAAGAGCAGGTACAATGAACTGTATTGAGAAGTTCGATCTTACAACTATCGTTTACAGGTTGAAAATTTTGTGGGTGAAAATAGTTCTCAAAAATCGAATAAAAGTAAAGAAAAACGGTCTTTAAATGAAACTTTTGTTGTCGATTCAAAACTCTCATCCAGCGCTGATGATGTAACGGCTTCTGAACGTTCGTCTCCAAAATTTTTAGGTACTGAAATGATTGTATTTAATGTAAAAGACGAACAAATCGTGTATGCTTTTAGCCCCGTTGTATCCAATTACTTGGACTAAATCGATGAAAAAATGCTCAGAAAGACAACCAAAACGATCTCGAAAGTCTGCGTCAAAAGCATCGACCGTTTCTTTCGAACATAATTGCGAATCGAAAAATGAAGAACAGAAAGGAAAAAAGGATACAATTTCGAAGGAAATTGAAAAGCATCCAAGTTTATCCGATGAATTCAACGAATATTTGAACAGCGTTTTTGATGAATGCCCGAAAGTTCGAACGTTAACGGTGGAAAATTCGTGGCTGATTGATGCATCGGCTGCTGGCGATCGAGAAAATTCTGTTTTCGACGAAATCAGTTTGGAAGTTTTGCATAACGATACTGGGGAAGGCGATAATCAGTCTTATGTAGTTCCCCACCAAGCACCAAATGAAATCGAATTGAGCCATAATATGTTCGATGAAGTTGACCTTTCCATGAACAAAGATGAACGTAGTAGTTGTCCGCATTTCGTACCGTCGCGCGACGAATCTTCATCTAGTTTGGTGAATTTGCATCCCAAAGCTGTTATTCCAAATTACGCGTCGCTGTGTAAGGTATTTCACAGAAATTTCTCGTTGGAAGACATTAAAGAAAAAGAAAAAATTCTCGACTGCGAATTGAAAAAAAGGCTTAGTTTCCCGACTGAAAATTCTCAAAATTCGTCGTCGATTCGTTCCGTTTCGCCGCAGAACAACTTCGACCATACTTTCTTCAGTCAAAATGTGAATTTGCCTATTATTGCATGCTCTTTGTGTCGATTTAAATTAAAGCATTAGCTTTTGAACATAACACATTTTGTTTTGTAGCAAGTATATTGTCGAAAATTAAAGAATTTTGTTGTTGTTGTTGTTTGCTGATAAAATGAAAATCACTTCTTAAACAATATCAAACCACTGGCACGCACTTGGAATTTTACAAAGTTTGCACGCAATTACAACTTTATAATCAACAAAATAGCTTGCTAAACATAAATTTTTTCATTATCATTGTTTACAAACAAGACACTGGATAGTTGTCACCTTATCAATAAGCAAACGATCTCTTGCAGACAACGATTTCAGTCGTAGCGATTTTCGGTCACGTATACAGCGTTAGTAATTCGAAACCGGTTTCATCACTGAAAAACTAAAAACGCATGCGTTTAGTCATCAACCGAGCGACGACGTATTCCACTCGAGTTTGCCAACGCATCAGCGTCGGTTGAATTTTTTTCTGTACAGATCATGAATTTACCGCCGATTCGACTTTTCGCCGTCGCTTTAACGAATAGTTTGCTATGTAATTTCGTCGCAATTTATTCCTACGCAGTTTTGAACGTGCCATCGACTGTATTACAAAATTTCGTTCAGGAATCTTACTATCGACGATTCGGATATTTTCTCACCGGGCAATCGCAAGCGGCTTTATGGGGATTTTTAGTTTGCACGTGGGATATCGGCGGAACATTCGGAGCGCTTTTGACATCGTGGATGGACGATCGGTTCGGTCGAAAAGACAGTTTATTCGTGTTGAACAATCTTATAAACATTGTCAGTTGCGTTTTCGTTTTGTTCGCCAAAGGCTTCAATTCATTCGAATTATTAATTCTAGCCCGTTTCGTTAGCGGCATTGCCTCCGGCGTTGCGGCGACGTCCGTCGGCGTGTTCGCCACCGAATGTTCGCCGACGAAGTTTCGAGGATTCGTCGGAAGTTTCAGTTTTTGTTTACAGCCATTGATTTGCATATTGTCGATGTTGCTGGGATTGCCACAATGTTTGGGCGACCAACGAAATTGGTGTTATTTATTGTCGCTGAGCGGCGTCGTTTCGATTATGTTAATTTTCCTCTCGTCGATATTCCCCGAATCGCCGAAGTATTTGTACATCGAAATGGAAGATAAATCGAAAGCGGCGAAATCGGTGAAATTCTATTACGGCGACGACGCCGACGTCGACGAAGCGTTCATGGAATTCGAAAACGAAGCTCATTTGACGAAATTGTCGCAAGTTTCGTGGAAAGAATTGTTGACCGTAAAACACTTGCGGATACCGCTAATCCTTTCGTGCGTGGCGAATTTCAGTCAGGACGCCATCGGCAGCGACGTACTTAGCAATTACTCGACGGATATCATCGAAAAATTGAGCGGAATGTCCGCTCAGAAGTCCATGATAACGACGATTTTGACTTCCATACCGGGCGCAGTTGCGGCAATTGCATCGATGCTGTTGGTGGAAGTCGTCGGTCGAAAAAGTTTACTGTTGACGGGACTGTTCTTGGCCACCCTTGCCAACGGGGGCTTGATGACCTTGGGCCTCATTCAGCAGGCGTCCGCAGGAACGGGCCCCGCTTACGGGTATAGCACAGCAGTTGCTGTGTCGCTACAAGGCTTCGGGCTATCCCTCGGACCAGCGTCCATACCTCAGTTTATTTTCGGTGAAATCACGCCGACATCGTCCAGGGCTTTAACCGCCGGGGTGGCAATGGGCGTCAATTACGCCGCGTCGGTGCTGTACAGTTTTATTTTCCCGCCATTATACATAGCGATTAAGGCGTACGCCTTTCTCATTATGATCATTCCTAGCGTACTTTGCGGATTTTATTTGTATTATAATTTGCCGGAGCCGAAAGGAAAGACAGTCGACGAAATAGTTAGCATTTGGATGGATAGTCCGGTTGTAAAGAAGTTGGACAGTGATAACGACGAGCAACAACCTTTGTTATTGAATTCCACCGATTTAGAGTGATAAATTTTGTTTATAGTTGCTGTTTGTTGATTTTGTGAAAGACAAGTAAATTTTTGCATACGCGCCTTATAAACGAAGATATTCGCTATAGTCCATTCATATCGCAAACTCCAATAGTTTACAGTAAGGATGATTGATTTGTATGTACAGCGGAAACACAATTTAGAACAACTAACACATTACAAAATGGTCCACTATGTGTCTGAAAACACAAGACGGACCACTTTGTTAAGTGTAAGCGATCAAAATTGTGTTTTCCGCAGTACATGCAAATCCTTCTTGCGGTAAACTTTTTGAGTTTGCAATTGTGAATAGACTAATAGACTAAAAACGTTAGTCGCGCCTTAGTTCGGTCGGTTAGAAAATTTCTTTCGACAACAGAATTATTCTTCTTTATGAGCCCAAAAAACTAAATTCGCGCATTTCATCACAAAATCCCTTCGTGTAGAGGGCAAATATTAAGTAGAACACTTGACGCGGCCGAATTCGGTCGGACCCGAAAATTTCCCTGGTTTATTGAACAATTCATCAATCATCATCAAAACATGACGACAAAATTCACTTTCTTGATTAAAAATGAAGAATTCCATGCATTTTTTGGTTTTATCTTCTCTAGCCGATATAATATCTTATTATTTTCGTTCGTAAACGAGCTTGATGTATGTAAATGGCAATCCATACGTCATCCGACTGACGGTGAAGAATTGTCTTATTAAACAAAATATTTATTATTTAATCTACTTAATGGTGCCCCGAGGTGTGCTTATTAATTAATCCACTTTTATAAACAAATTTTTTTGCTTTTATTTCGTGTTTCCTAAAGAAACTAACGAAAAGAATATTCTATATTTAAAATGGGTAGAAAAATATTCTTTCCATTTAAACTATCACATAAATTTTGTTGTTTAAGTTTTCGACGAGCAAAGCTTCGAGAAACAACCTCGAAAAGTAAATTTTTTTTCTCTATCCGTGTTTTTCAAATGAATTTAATCAAAACGACACGCGAGGCGTTTTAACGAATTTCCCTCGAGTTGGAACGATTATACTAACTAAACCGAATCGAAAGATAGCCGAGGACTCTTATGGGGATATATCGTTTTTGGATTCATCCTAGCCAAACGCCAGCGATCAAACTATAGACGAGATATTAGTATTATGTTTTCTTGATGTATTGTGTCAAAAACACGTCACATAAAAAACGGTAAGAATGTCACGATTTCAAAAATGACACGTTTAAACGACTTTCGAGACACAATAGAGGCTAGATAGTGAAACTCGAAAAATGACGCCCAGACGACTCAGTGCACGTTGAAAAAAGTTTACAGAGACTTGTTTCCGAAATTTGCACCGAGTCGAAAAGCAAAGTGCTCATTTTAATAGGTTTTCTTCAACGAGAAGAAGAAGACTCGCAATTTGTAAATGAATAAAATTGTGGAGTTTTAAGAGGAGGGGGTTCTGGGCGAGTTTCCGAATGCGAAGAAATTTTATAGCTTTAAGCGTCGTTTTTTTGCTTCTCATCGAGTCCTAGCTAGCAACTATGGCGTACATTCAATCCGTTGATCGTCTTATAGTTTAGTTTTGATTTCAGTTTCATTTTTGCATCATCCATCCATCGTCGGACGACCGGGTTGGTCGACCATAAATTAACGAAGCATCCCACGTTTTTCTTTTAAAAGCCGCTAGTTTTTGCGATGATTAGATCGGAATTGTGAAAGCCCGAAAGCGTATTTAATGAACATGTTTGTTCGTCGAAAACGAGTCGAAAATTAGACGGTGAAAATTTTTTGCTCGACGAATCTCGAAAGTGTGCAGTTATCAAGAAATCGTCACGCGAAAAATGTCCAAGAAATTCATTGCATCGGCGTCGCTGACGATTATTTTGGTAATCACTCTTGATTCGCGTAAAAAAAAAATTAAATTTCTGATTCCCGTATTTTTTATGTTATAAAGCTTTATATTGTATTAATTGATGCAACGAAAAAAGGAGCTTATTCGTCGACGACGAGCACGAGATGTAAATCGTCGTCGCCGTTCGACGACGAATTTCATTCGATGACGAGCAAAACTTATCATTGTCAATGTCCGCCGGTTGGAATCGAAAAATGCGATGATGATTGCACCTCGAACGGCGATTGTACGGGAAGAAAAATTTGTTGCTTCGTCAAGTGTCGTCGCATGTGCAAATCGCCAAGACGACGACGTAATTTTAGTTTTGAAATAATCAATTTATCATTTTTGTTTGCGAAATCGTTTCCGTTGCTATTACTTTCAGGTCATAAAGAAGAAACGAAGAAAATTACATAGTTGAAGGACACCTGAAATACTCTTACTGTACAGTTGCATCCTTTTTCTGGTTATTGTACATTTTATTTATGTTTCTGTTATTTGCATTGTTGGGTCAAAATTCTTGTCAATAAATGGTTTTATTTTGGTTGCATTTGGTAACTTTTGCAAAGTTCAAATTCTATTCGGAAATGCAAATGAAGAATAAATAAATCTTACTGTAATTTTGTTGGAGTATGAAAAAAGTTACGTTCGTGATTTACATTTTGGGCTCCATCCTGCAGTGCTCGACAAATTTTCTGATAAAAAGTAACAGAAGTCGCTTTTTACCAAACAGTTTACATAAAAATACCAAAAACTTGTTTTTTTTTATCACAGAAACCGTGCATTCAGGGTGCAACGAAAATGAAGAATATCAGGAATGTGGTTCGCCATGTCAACCGACCTGCTTGAGCAGTTCTGCAGGAGGATGTTTCGGTGACTGCATTCACGGGTGCTTCTGTAAACGAGGCTACGTCAGAAATGAAGAACATCATTGTGTTCGACCAATGAACTGTCCAAACAGAAGTACTGTTCTTTCGATTACAAAACTGCAAGCCTGCTGACAATAAAGTTTCTTTCAGACAAGTCCCGATGTTTAATAAATGAACAGTACATGGATTGTGGACCGTCCTGTACAGCAACATGTGGCAACATGAAACCCTCGGGGTGTTCTGAATTTTGCACCAGTGGTTGTTTTTGTATAAAGAACTACGTCAGAAAT
Organism: Prionchulus punctatus; assembly: GCA_034698125.1. NCBI lineage: Eukaryota > Metazoa > Nematoda > Enoplea > Mononchida > Mononchidae > Prionchulus > Prionchulus punctatus. Next base: position 170 of record JAQGBA010000163.1, on the reverse strand, counting down.
GAATTCGGGTTTTGCGTGCCACCAGGTTGGTGCAACGAATCAAGTGAGTCTTAAAAATTTACTTCAAGTTACTGCAACGAGCAACTGTATATATACAGGGTGTCCAAAGCAAGAATCACATTTTGATTTTGCTGTCATTTTTGACTGAGTGAACCGATATGGTTGAAACT
>JAQGBA010000162.1:0-57359 GCA_034698125.1 Prionchulus punctatus | reverse complement strand
TCCTGGTAGAACCTTAAATTCTCTATCTTTTTGCCATTTCAGTTTTTTTGTTTTGGTTCATCGAGGTCTCGGTATTCATTAACGAAAAAAGTGTAAAAGTAAACCTTGCATACGGTAGAGATAGAGGTGGAGATGGAGGTGGCGATGGATGGGGATGGATGGGAATGGGAATGGGAAGGGGGGATGAGGATGAGGATGAGGATGATCATGGTTATCGAGAGGGGACTTGGGATGCTTATCGTGATCATGATCAAGTTCTGCATCAGGATCGGGTTCAAGATTGGAGTCAGAATCACAACTGGGATGGTATCAGATAGAATTGGATTTGATTGTGAGGGGATTGGATCAAATCTGATCAAGGATTGGGTTTGACCTTGGATCGAATTGTATCATTATTAGATCCGATCACAGATCGAATCGAATAATGTTTGATTCAAATGGACTTTGTTTTATGAAACCGCAATGTTTGTGTGTGTCTTTGTATATTTACCTGACCAAATAAGGGTGATCAACTATTCGGTCCAAGCAATCAATTAATTCGTGATAGCAAGGAAACTTTAAATGTAAAGATTATTAATACTAACATAATCAGGCGAAGATAATTGCGCTTACTTTGAGCAACCGATTAAGCCTTAATAAAACATTCGGGCCAATTTCCGAGTCAAAATACAATAAATCCAACGGGATTAGCGACAGCGTATCCATTTTAAAAGTCAAGCTGTACAAGTATCGTCTCAGCAATTGTTTTCTATTTTTCTGAAATACTTTTCATGGTAAATGGTTCTCGTGTGGTATTCTCGCGAAAGAATTACAATATAATTGCCGTGGCTTAAATATCTTAATCTGGATTTAACTAGAAGCATATCCAGCAGATATATGAAATCGCAAAAATAATCGAAGATCATCCAGTACAGTAGATTATCCGTTGTTTGATATGGAAACGTGGCTCTTAGTGGTATCACAATTGCGTTGTACAAAAAGCAACCAGCTAATAACGACAGCCACAGGATGTACTTATCACCTGGTCAGAAAATCAGCTTAATACACTAATCCTGGATAATGGATAAGTTTTTTACTTTCAGGATTAACGTATTTCGGAATAATGTGCGAGAAATCGAAATTCTCCCAATGCCGATCAAAATTTTCCAATAATTTGATTTGTATATTCGATTTGCGCGGCTTTTTCAAATCCGCGATTGTTTTCACGCTGAAAGGCGACGGAGCCAAATCATCGACGTATGAATTCAGGCTTCTGACGTCGTTCAGTTTTTCGTAATCTGCAAGACACAGTTCCTCAGGCGCGAGGAAATAATGTTCAGCTAGTAATTCTTTACCGGTTTCGTAATCGCAATCGAGCGAATCCATTTCCGTATCGACCGTTTTGAATAAGTTTTCTTTGATCAGCGATGTTCTTCGACTGAGATCCATTGTTAAACTGTTCATTCGTTCACGAACGATACCGCCAACACTAAAACGAATTCAATTTATTGATACCAGAACCAAAGTGGCAACGGGCCACAAGCTGATGTGAATGCTTAAACCGAAGCCCATGCCCATGCCCATGCCGAAGGCAATGCCCAAACAGCAAAACACTAAATGGTAAATGTATCAAAGAAACATTACTGCGCTTTTGTCCATTCAGTTTTACCAAAGTTTTCATTTTTCTCGAGTGGATGATGATCATTTTCATCTGAAACTAATATCTTACCGATTATAAGCAAAGTCGCACTCAAAATTGTCAAATATAGCACGGTACCCGCTGTCTCGGGTGCGTCGTTTCCCTGCATGTTGTCCAATCCAGTCTTCCTTCTTTGTACTTCTGGCGATGGAAAATCTTTTATCGCGGGTGACATGAGATCTTCGACGCCGATTTTGGACATCAAAGATATTTTATTCAAATGTTTAAAACTCTTCGGATGTACGGAAATCTAAAACAATTGGAAGCTATCGGTCTTTCGCAACTATGACCGGAATTAAAGTACAGTAACCCTATAGTTAATATTTTACGATCCAAATTCAGATATTGATTTTCGAGACTGAGGTGATTCAAGTATCAAAAGTCAACCGTTTTTCACCTGTATTTGTGAAAAATCTACAATAAAAAAAAGGATTGAAGCCTTTTCCTACTTTGCGACGTTGAAAGATTTTTCCCCTATCATTCGAAGAAGTCATTTTGCAAAAAATACACTTCAACACAACAAAAACACACAAGAAAATGCCGTAAAAAACAAAAAACTCATAAAAAGATGCAAAGAATGATTATTAAACTTACCCAACACGTCAAAAATGTATTCCTTAATCGAATTTATGAACTGGCGAAGAGGAATAAAATATTCAATGACAATATAATTTCACCGAAACACCTGCGTTCCATGAATAAATCAGTGGAAAAATTCTTTTCGTGTATTTTTCCCAAAAATGGAGAAAATTAGCAAATTTCTTGATTGTAAATGAACATAAAAGCGCATTTTTCATTTCCATACAGAAAAAACACTTTTCCCTAGATGTTTAACAAAATAATTAATGTTTTATGTAATTTCTGGCTCAAAGGAAGGAATCAAAATGAAGAAAAACGAATCTGAATCTGAATCTAAATTGGAAAACCCAAAATTCGTTGTTACGAATTTCTACAGTAGTATTTTTCGGTGTGTTTCTCGTTTTTGCGCGATTCGGTAAATTTCGTCGACCGTTTCGAGTGAAATAAATACAAAAAAATGGACGACGACGAGTACATGGCCGACGAACAGTACGATTTACAATATTCCGAGGATTCGGGCAGCGAACCGGATGTGGATTTAGAAAATCAATATTACAATAGTAAAGCGTTGAAGAGCGACGAGCCGAAGGCGGCATTGGAGAATTTTCGAAAGGTTTTTTTCGTTTTTAAAGTTGCGAAACGAGCAAAAAACGGTTTCGTAAAAATTTTTTTTGATTTTAAAGGTGCTCGAATTGGAAAAGGAAAAAGGCGAATGGGGTTTCAAAGCATTGAAACAAATGGTCAAAGTTTGTTTTCATTTGGTAAAAATTTCTCTGCGAACTAGAGTTGGCTTATAGTTGTCTAGCTAGTGGCCTATAGTTGTTCGGCGAGTGGCTTATATTTGCCTGGATGGTGGATTGTAGTTTTAATTATTTTTAGAATGAATATAATTTAATGCTCAAATATTACAAACAACTGTTAACCTATATAAAAACGGCTGTCACGAGAAATTATTCCGAGAAGGCCATTAATTCGATTTTAGATTATATTTCAACTTCGAATCAGGTTTGCGACTGTTTTGAACGTTTTTAGGTCGAATAATCGACTAATTTTATACGTTTTCGCGTCATTTTTTAGATTCATCTCTTGCAACAATTTTACGAGACGACGTTGGAAGCGTTGAAGGACGCGAAAAACGAACGGCTATGGTTCAAAACGAATACGAAATTAGCGAAACTGTATTTGGATAGGCAGGATTTCAGTCGATTAGCCAAGATTTTGAAACAATTACGAAATTCTTGCCAAGTAATTGAGCAACTCTAGCTCGCTGGCTAGTCAACTGTAATTCGATTTTCGAGCAATTATAGTTCAAAATCTGAGCAACTATAGTTCAACTATATAGTTCACTGTCTAAGTCACTTACTTTGCTTGCTTTCAGACCGACGAAGGCGAGGAGGATATAAAAAAGGGAACGCAATTGTTGGAAATTTACGCGTTGGAAATTCAAATGTATACCGAACAGAAAAATAATAAAAAATTAAAAGTATGCGCTTAATGTTTCAAATATCCTCTGAAAAGTGTCTTCAATTCGTCGGCGTCGGTCCAATTTCAGGCTCTTTACGAACAAAGCCTGCGAATCAAATCCGCCATCCCTCATCCGTTGATCATGGGAGTTATTCGAGGTACCGCTCGCGGACGATAGCCCGCGGCTAGTGAGCTATAGTCGCTTAGCTAATGAACTATAGTTGCCGGGCCCGGCGAACTATAATTGCTCGGCTAGTGAACTTTATTTGACTGCGTCTACGGACTACGAAACTTGCGAATCATTTTTTTAGAATGCGGCGGGAAAATGCATCTGCGCGAAGGTCAATTCGAAAAAGCTCACACGGATTTTTTCGAAGCGTTCAAAAATTACGACGAATCCGGAAATTTACGGTATCGGTAAAATTGCGCGCCCGTACCGCAGTAGCCCATACCAAAAATTTGTTTTTTAACTCCTTTTTTTCTTTTGATTCGCAGGCGTACGACGTGCCTGAAGTATTTAGTGTTGGCCAACATGCTAATGAAGTCTGATATAAATCCGTTCGATTCGCAGGAGGCCAAGCCTTACAAAAACGATCCGGAAATCTTGGCAATGACCAACTTAGTCAGGTGACTACTCGTCAACTGTAGTTCCTCAAGAACTATAGAACTATAGAACTATAGAAGTCAACTATCGACGAATATCGACTATAGATGCCCATCAACTGTAGACGCTCATCGACTATAGATGCCCATCGACTATAGACGCCCATCAACTATAGACGCTCGTCGACTATAGACGCCCATCGACTATAGACGCTCATCGACTATAGACGCTTATCAACTATAGGCGCTCATTGACAATAGATTCCCATCAACTATAGACGCTTATCAGCTATAGACGCCCATCGACTGTAGTCAGTGAACTTTTTTTTTTTAGCGCTTATCAAAATAATGATATAAACGAATTCGAGGTAATTTTGAAAAGTAACAAAGCGTCGATAATGGACGATCCGTTTATTCGAGAACACATAGAAGGTAATCGATTTTTTTGTTTTCATCTATTTTATTCGAAAAATTGATCGATCGATTACGTAGAATTATTGCGAAATATTCGAACGCAAGTGATGATCAAGTTGATCAAACCTTACACGCGAATTCACCTGCCGTATTTATCGAAAGAATTGAATATCGACGTGGCGGAAGTTGAAAATCTTTTAGTGCAATGCATTTTGGACGGGTATGACCATTTCGAGAACAACTATAGTCGCTGCCCAACTGTATTTTCTGTACAACTATCGTCTCGTTAGAGCAATAATCATTGGACAACTGTAGTTATTGTACAACTATATTTTCTGGGGGGGGGGCAACTTTAGTCTATGGTCAACTATTGTCGCTGGCCAACTATAGTTACTGTGCACCTATAGTCTCAGGAAACTGTAATCTCTTGACAAATAACTGTAGCCTCTCGACACCTATACTCAATGGACAACCATAGTTTCTGATGAACTATAGACGGTAGCTAGTGCCTTTTTTTAGTACGGTTCGGGGTAAAATCGATCAAGTGAAAGGCGTCTTGGAATTGGATAAGGAGCAAGGAGCCTGCGCATCGCGTTACAGCGCGTTGGAAAAATGGACCACGCAGTTGGGCGTGTTGCACAGTACCGTAGCGAATAAAGTTTATTGACGAAAAAACAAACTTTGCCGACGAGCTAAGACAGTTACGCGTTGTTGTTGGTTTTGTTGTTTAGCGTACATTTCGTTTTTCTCGTGTACTGTATACTAAAAAAGTTGTTTGTTCGCGCGCGAATGAGCATGTACAATAATTTGAATTTTTTTCTCCGAACGAGTGTTAACAAAAAATAAGTAAAACTAATTTTATGAATAGACAAGTGAACTATAGCCCGTCAACAACTATAGTTGTTGGAGAACTATAGTTATTGGGCGACTAGTCATTAGCCCATTATAGTTATTAGACAACTATAGTCGTGAAGCAACCATTCCGATTAGACAACTATTCACCTAAGACAAGTATAGTCATTAAACAACTATAGACTCTGGACAACTACGTATACTCAATAATTACTATAGTCAATGACTGTACTAATAAACAAGTATAGTTACTCAATTATAAATGAGCAACTATAGTCATTAGCCAACTATAGACGTTAGGCAACTATAGTCATTACGCAACAACAGCGATTGGGCAACTATAAACCTCAGATAACTATAGACGTTATACAACTATAGTCAATAATTGTTGTCAATAATGACAACCATAGTCAAGTATAGTCATCAGGCAACTGTAGTCATGAAACAACTATAGTCTCTGCACAACTATACTCAACAATCAACTATAGCTCTTCTACTATCGTTCGTACCTGATTATATGGTAATTCTCATTTTTGATCGTCAAGTACGACGGATTCCCAACGGGACCGAGGCGGATTCCTAGTCTAAAACGAGATATGCAAAAGTCGATAATTTGCTCGGTTCGTCGCCGTAGTCGACGGATTTCTCGTTTTGCTAGGCGACTTTCTCGCCGTTTTCGTTTTCGTTGCTCGCCCGTTTCGTACGTAAAAATGACGTTGTTTTTGTTTGTTAATCCTGTTTTCGGGGCGTTTTCGTCGTCGTTAGATTTTTCGCCGCCTTCTCTTATCAAACCGATTTCCGACGCGTAACGAACGAAATTCGGCGCGATTCACGTCGCGGATTTAGCGTTTAGTCGTCCGAAAAATGATTTACGATTTTTCGACTCGTTTTTTTTTTTAAAAAGCGAAACGAGCATTTTCTGCGTAACTTAACAATTTTCGGATTTATAACGGATTTATTGATATTTTGGATTTCGGGATTAAGGATATTTAGAGATATTTTGATTAAGGATTTAGGGATTAAGGATTTTTGGGATTATCGATTGGACGATGAGCTCGGATAATCTGGACAGCGGATGTTCGACGTGCGACAGCGAGAAATCCGATTCGGACTTAGCCGCCACTAATCGCCTGCTGACGAGCGGATTAGCTAATCCCGGCTCGCCTTTATCCCCGCAGCTCAAGAATTTCGGATCGAGCAGCGGGGATTCGAGATCCTCGTCGCAGGAGAGTTTCGCGAAAATCCTCAATTTTAATCATAACGCGTCGTCGATTTGTCCCGTTCAGTCGAATCCGCCGTCGGCTTCGGCCGAAATCCCGCCGCCGAAATCCCCCGGATCTTCATCGAACGGAACACCGATCCGCCGCCGTAAGCCGATGACCGGCTCGGGCGATAAAGGTTTAAGATTTCGTTTTCCCGCCGTCAAGTTTTTCTCGAATCGAAACAAGAAATCCCCCGGATTATCCGCGGATGCGGATAAAGCGGATAAAACCGGGGGCGGCTCGGATACGATAAATAATTCGCTGGATTTGCCCGATCCGTCATCGAATCCCAATGAGATTTCGTTCAACGGATTGGTGCGGATCAAGAACAATATGACGCGATATTCGTCGACGGAACATTCCGATCCCGAGATCCACGATAATCCGGATTATCCGACGGCGCGGACGAAAGCCTGTCGGTTGCCGTCCAAGGAGGATCCGGGACCGCAACGCGAAATCCTGGGCGTTTTTTGCGACCCGGCCGCCGTCTTCGGCGGTTCGAACGCCGCTTCGTCCGGCGCCGGCGCGTCCAAATCCTTCAGCTGTCCGACGATATCCAATCCGTCGAACGGCGCGAAATTGAAATTCGTACGCGAAGGCCAAATCCAAATCTGTCGGCTCAATCATCCGCGCACCGTGTTGGGCAAGTTGACGTCGAGTAAATTGTTGCGCCGCTGGGAGAACCATTTTCTTGTTTTGGACGACGACGAGATATCCTCAAAAACGGTACTATAGTCGACGGATTTAGAGAACTATAGTTAGTGGCGGACTATAGTTGAGCTCGAGAACTACAGTTCATCCTCTGTACCACTATAGTTAGAATTGACGAGGTTGACGAGAATCTACAGTATTATAGACTCTTTCAACTAAGCCCTCTTTTTTTTGTTTCGAGTTTTTACCCGATAAGTCTTGATGGCACAACCGTTTTTTTGTTTTAGCCGTCCGGTTTCATGGAGAATTCGATCCGATACGCGAACATGGAGGACGTACACGCTTTGCCTCAGTGGGACTGCAGCGGCGATAAATACTGCGTCAGAATTTTCGTGCCAGAAGGCTCCATATTGTTGCAGGTACGAAGAAAAACTCGAATAAAGCCCGCGGGCGGTATTTTTTATTATTTTATTTCTTTTAAAATGTCGCGCGTTTCGTTAATAAAAAAAAAACAAAAAACCGCCCGGTTTTCGTCGCGCCCACGCCACTTTTTCAAAACGTAAAGAATTCCTGCTGAGCAGTCGCAGCAGGAGTATTGTAAAAATTACAATTACGATTCGTGCGCGTTTTCGACAAGCGGCGTACAGAAAATTAGCACGAAATGAGACTGCGCACCGTCGTTAAACGTTTTTTAATGAAAAAAAAACAAAAATAATAAAATAAAGAACGTAGAGAAGAGAATAGGAGAATTGTTTTCTTTCATCGTCGTGTTTCTAGTTTTTGCTCGTTCCCACTCTCGGCGCGATCGATTTTCGATGACGAACCAACGTTTTTTACATTGTTTTTGCTTGTTAACCGTGCGAAAAATTGTTTCGTGATTTTTTCTTAAAAAATACACCTGACTATAGTTGTTCGCGAAGTATAGTTGTCCAATTACTGTAGTTATTCATTGACCATAGTTGTCTGTTAACTGTAGCTGTCCCTCGAATATAGTTGTCCGTTGATCATAGTTGCTTATGAACTATAGTTGTCCATTGAGCATAATTCTCCATTCCCTATTTGTCCAGTGACTCTAGTTGACTATAGTTACCTATCACTATAGTTCCCCATTAACAATAGTTGTCCATTGACTATAGAAGAAACTCTCGACTTAATTTTGGTTTTATTTCAGACGAATCATGTCTATTCGAGAAATCAATGGTTGTTTTCAATTCAATGGAGGGTAATTATTTTTATTGATTAAAATTGATTTATCGATTTAATTTTATCGATTTTTTTCATTTCAGCGAAATCTATATCGTTATCGTCGCATGATCGAAGTTTGTTGCGGTCGTCCGGAGGTGCTATTGAAAGAGACCAAAGTAAATCGATACAATTTTCGGGCTGTTTTGAACGGACGCGGACGATTTTTCGGTATCGATTTTATCGTAATCGGTCGTTTTCATCAATCGTTTCTATTTCAGTGTATGGTGGAACAAGTTAAATGTAGTCCGCTACAAGGTGATAATCTCAATTTAAAATCAGTAGTATTGATTAGCCGATTATTCGAACAGGTATATCGATCGAGCGAATATCGATTGATTAGTCATTAATTTTTTCACCTGAATATAGATTTACAATGGAAATTTGCCGAAATCGATGCTAGATCCGATCATTACGTGCGCCGCTTCGTTGCTGGATACTGTCGCCGCCGTCAACGAGATTAGCCCGTGGTTGAGCAAGGTACACGCTCGGCCGGCGGAGATTATTTGTATTTCATTCGCGCTATAGTCGCCTAGACTGTATTTATCGATTTATTTCCAGTATTGTAACGATTCGCCGCGATCTCGCTTGATCGATGAAATTTTATCGGACGTTGCTCAACAAACTTTGAAGAAAACCATGGTAATTTTTGAGTTTTTTTTGTCTTTTTGACCGTTTCGGACGATTAGACGACGCGAATTTTGTTTTTGCGCCCAGGATTTTGGCAAATATCCGTCGGCGCGGATATTCGTACAGGATTATCTCGCGGCGTTGTCGTCTCAAAATAACGGCCTTCAACGAGTCAGGAGTTTCGTACACGGCGTCCATGGTCCGGCGAGCTCGTGCCCCCATCCGCGAGTGTTGCCCAATTTGGTGTCCGTCTGTTTGGCTGGCGTCCACGGTCTGTACGATTCGTCGTCGTCTTCGTCCGCCGACGAAAAATCGCCGCCGGTAAACGCCGCGGTTGATCGGCGCGGCGAGAAATTGGAATGTTTCAGTGCCGTTTTCGAAACCATGTACGCCTCCGACGACTATAGTTGAATCGGCTAGCGAACATTATTCGTTTCGATTTTTTTTATTACAGATCGGAATTCGAAGACTGGCGTTCGCCTTTGGCGACGTTGCTTCAACCGGTGCCGTTCCCCGAGGAGGTACTGTCCAACGAGACGTTCGCCCGTTGCTTCGGCCGCGTCCTCCGACGGATGGGCGTTGACGCCCGGTGCGAAATTCACTTATCCGTGTTGGGCGTGCGCGAGGGGAAGGAGGGCTGGTTTCACTTGGTCTGCCCGGGCGGGCCGGCCTGCTCGGACGACGGCGAATTGTACAGTCAAATGGTACGCCTATATAGTCGATTAGCTGGTTCGTTTGATTCGTTAACGCGGCGGACGATAGTTCCTTTTTAAGTTTTCAACTATAGTCCGACGGCAGGTGAACTTTTTTTTTAGCTCAAAACTTTGCTTCACTGCTGCTGCCGACGTAAGAAATTCCTTCAGAATTTAAACGGGATGCTCGGACCGATACAATTGTTGGCGTTGCGCGAGAACGAGCCGGCCATGGAGGCGCTTTGTCACATGCTCGAATTCGAAGTGGTCGACGGAGAGGATTTGAAAATTCAAATGATCACCGCCCTTCAGTCGACGTACTCGGGTCGCAAACACTACGCGGCGTTGTGCGATCGACAAATCGCCTTGCGGGAATTGGTAACGAAACGAATTCTCGACCGATTCGTCGCTAGCCGCGACACGTTTTTGTTTCGTTTTTTTCAGCAACAAAAGGGCGGGCCGAGGAAATTGACGATGCCGTCGAAATCAACGGTAAGCGACTCGGATAGTGGACTATAGTTGCTAGAATTTTGAACTATAGTTGAACAGATTTTGAACTACACTTGAATGAATTTTGAACTATAGTTGAATGGATTTTGAACGATAGTTGCTGGACAATGGTTGAATTTTGCGATTTGCAGGATGCCGATTTAGCGGTGCTGCTGAGCAGCGGCTCGTTCGGCAATTTGGAATGGCTCAGTTTAGCGTTCACCAACGTGACGTCGACGTGCGCCGATTATTTAATTAAATTGCCGTCGTTGAAATATTTAAATTTATGGTCGACTCAATTCGGCGATACCGGTCTGCAATTGCTGTCCGAACATCTTTTCAAATTGCAAGTGTTGAACTTGTGCGAAACGCCCGTCACCGACAAAGGACTAATGGCGCTTTCGGGTGAGCGAAAAACAAATTTCGCGTCGTGGCTAGTGAACTATAGTTTAACGATAGTTACCTAGTCGGCGTATTAGAGTTGATTAGCCAGCGAACTATAGTTCCCCATCCAGTGGACTATAGATGTCCATCTAGCGGACTATAGTTGCCCGTCCAACGGTCTATAGTTGCTAATCCAGTGGACTATAGTTGCACATCCGGTTGACTATAGTCGCCTCGACACTGAACTATAGTTGACTGGCCAGTGAACATTTTTTGTTTTTTTAGCTTTGAAGAATTTACGAAAATTAAATTTGAATAGCACCCAGCTGTCGTCGAAAACATTCCTTACCCTAAAGGTCAGTTGTTTTTTTTGAATTACTGTTATCTTTTCATTATGTAATATTTGATTCGCAGGCTGCTCTACCCGCGTTGCAAGAAGTCGACGTACGGTACACGGATGCTTGGTGCGCGGATGAGTTTCTTACCTGATGCGCGGGCGCGATTTTTCTCGAACGAACCAGCGAATCGCTTGAATTTCGACCAACCTGAGCATCACAATCGGAAACTACAGTATTCCCGAACCAACGAACTGTTTTTTTTTATTTATTAATTTCTTCAAATTATCTTTCATTGTTATAAAAACTTCTGTCCCTGACTATCGCCTCGAAAGATTTTATTAATTTATTATTACTGTACATACCTGCGAATCATTTCCGATTTTTGTTTGTGTACCTGCGAATCAGATGTTTTTTGTATACTGAACAAACTTTTTTGTGATCATTAAGTTCATTATTTCTCGCGCACTATAGTTGTCCAGCGACTATAGTTGTAGAGAGACTATAGTTGTTGGACGCTGCTGTTGTTTTAAGTAACAATAGTTATTCAATGATTATAGCTGTCAGCGACTATTTATCGGTGCCAGACCTGTGAAACTTGTTTTTTCGACCTATTATCGGCCATCGTTTTGTCCGAATCGAGTAAAAATTAGTTCCGAGTCGAAAAATTCATATTTTTTCTTTCTAATTGTGATATTTTTTCAAAAATTACGTTGAAGCCTACGGTTTCGAATGTTTTTTTGTTTTGTTGTTTTATTTTCTCGCGAATGTATTTCATTTTCATTTTTCATTTTTATCACGTAAAAGTTTTTATCAAATGCTAGTGATTGTTGTTTTTTTGTTTGTTTTTTCTTCTTCATTTTAAATGTTGATCGGTTGAATTTGAATTTGAATTTGAATTTTGTTTCGTCTTCGCTGAAATTGGTTTGAAACTTTTTTGTGTCTCTTATTATTGAAAAAAAACAAACAAAACGAATTCTGTTTTTTTCCTCCAATAAAAATTTCGATGCACAATTCGTGTATATTTTCGTTAAAATCGGGCATATTTCCGTTACTTTGGCAAAACTATAGTTCAATGGCCAGGCAACTATGGTCAACTAACCAGGCAACTATGTCCACTGGCTAGAAAACATTTTTTGTTTTTCGAGACTATGATCGGTCCATCGGACGACGAGATCGAGGCGAAAATCGAATCCGACGAAATTCGCCCTCTCATTTTGGAGCTGCACCCTGAGCATCGCGGTTATACGGTAATTTTGCCTGGTCGCAATTGCGTCGATTGTCATACGCGTTTCTTCACCTACGAATCTGATTACGAATTTCTGCAGTACGTCGAAAACAACGAACTACCCTCGGTACTTACTGATCTCATCGAAAAATTTTGCTTGGGTACTGTATTTTACAAGGGCTGCGTTGCTATACGCGTACGCGACTACCGTAACCGGTCGCCTGAGCATCAAGCCGCCGACGTACCTGCGGATCAAATTACGGTATTGCGACCAACCGTGCAGTCGTTGACGGACGATTTGAATCGATTGTTGTACGCCGACGCGAACCTGACGATCGAACAGAGAAACACGGTAGAAAGCGATTTCTGGAAAATGGTTTCGAAAGATTTATTGATCGAAGAATCGATCGATCGGACCAGAAATAAAATCGATAAATCGATAGTCCGCCAGCCGTCGCTGGCTAAGTATTACGAAAAACGAAAAAAGCGTCGCGCCCGATCGGAAATCGCGCGCGAAATCGATTTGAAATCGTTCAAATTCGTCGCCGATCACGAACTATCGACGCGCGTTGATGCTCAGGCTACAGTACTTCCCGTCAAACCGGCGCCCGCGTCTCAGTGGAAACCGATGTTGCCGTCTGCTCGATCTCCTGCCGACTTCGCCGAGAAACGACTGAACGCCACTGCCGCCATTGGCGACGCGAAACTTGACGATCGGCTTACTGTAGTCGAAGAGTACTGTATTGAGTTCGTCGCCGCCGACACGGCGGCGAGGTGTTTCAAAACGAAAATTGTTATAAGCAGGCGGAGTCTCGACTGGATTTATACCGGCGATTTGATCGTCGAACGAGGGGATACTGTAGCGGGCGATTCGCAGGTGCGATCGAATTTCGTGCTGGGATCCGAATGGCAGAGTCAGCTGTACGTCAGGCAGTACTTGGACATGGTCAGCGAGGGCGGCCGACGGTTGTTGACCTTGACGAGAATGGTCCCCGGCAAGCCGCCGCAGATCATTCCCATTCTGTCGTTCATTTCGTTCGATTCGAACAAGAAATCGTTTTGAAATCGGATTCGGGTTCGAGGTTTTATTGCTGGATGTATTTTATAATCGCGTATTTATTTCATTTTGAAACTGTTGTAATTTGAAAATACATGTAACCTGCGTATCTTGTTGGTCGGTGGCTTCAAAGTTCAAAGTGTACTTGATTGATTATATTTTAGGAGATAATTTTAAATTTTTCATAGTGTTCAATTTATTTACGCACGTTACTGGAGGGAACCATCAGACAACTTCAACTTTAAAGATTTTAAGAACTTAAAAATTTAATTTAGCATCAGACCTCGAATAAAAGCCGCCACAGTAAGACTCAATCTAGGAATGAATTTATGGCGGCTTGTGTTGGAGATACGTGGACGTTCTTTATACGATTCGATAGAGAATTTTATCCTCTTTTTTTGTTGATACCGTTAACTAGACTCTCTGCGCATCAAACAATAAAAACCGCGAATATGTGAAAATTTCGCCTAAAATTGTTGTTTGACCTTACTCTGGAAGTGGATATTTTTTTAACATTTCTTTGTTCTTTTCTCTCATGTTCGTACTCTGGCTAAAGTCCTTTCGATACTGCAGCTGGAATAAAAATACAGTAAGTCTACAGTTGAGATTTACATTCGAATTTAGAGACTGATTTGTAGCGTGCACGTAAAATTCTGCCAGAAGGCGGACCGATGCTTGCAATCAATCTGAATACTGATTCTAATATATAACTTTAGGATCGATGGGTACTGTATTTTTTATGAGTCGACGAACCTGAGTCTCTTTCTCTTTCTTTGTTTTTCTTTGTTTTGCTCATTTCTGGTTGAACAATTTTTTCCGGTGATAAAATTGCAACATAAGTTTATTTCCTATTTTAACTGGTATGTAAAATTTAAAACTTCACCAAATTAAATTATTAAATTGGGAAATTATCTAAATTTTGAAGCACAATTTGGCTGCAAAATGGACGAAATCAGTCGGATGTCAACGATAGACTTAATATTTTGTGCATCAAATTTCATTAAAATTTTGTTTTAGGAACAAGTAAAAAAAAAAACGTACAAATAACAAAATACAATAATCCAATTAGAAAAAAGTTGGGCAATCTAGACTATTGCACAATTACAGCCACTGGCAATCCTGCTCGAAGTAACTGCTGGCGTTCAGCCATATTGACGAACACGTGCTCGAGCGAAACTTGTGACGTGGTGAAATCTTCAACCAGATTCGGGAACCGCTTTTTGGAATTGCACAAAATTTGAAACAAGGACGAAATCAGAAGACCATCGGCGGCAATTTCAAACACGAGCAGCGTGCTGTGCTCTTCGATGATCGCAGCGGACAGTAAATGCTGCTGAAAATATTCTTTTAATCGAACAACGTCGCCGTCGCTGTGAAAAGGCGACATTTTAACCTTGAATGTGTATTTGTTTCCAAATTTGTTTTTCAAGTATTGAACGCTGCCGATGCAGCTGAAGTTACCCAATACCATGATTACGAGTCGATGACACAATACTTCGCATTCTTCCATGCTGTGCGACGTTAAAACTATCGAACAGCCTCTGGCTACAGCATCGATAATGCTATTCCACGCCATACGCCTAGCGCTCGGATCCATGCCTGTGGTGGGCTCATCCAAAAAGATTACTGGTCTGTAATCTAAAAGCGCGATGGCGAACTGGAGTTTTCTTTGGTTACCACCAGACATCTGTGAAGACTTTTTCTTCGACTGCGTGTCCAGTCCAACTTGCAGCATCAGACGATCCACTTCGGCGCTAAGTTCTTTCCTCGGGATTCCTCTCAAACATCCGATCAACATCAAGTGCTCTTTCGGCGTTAGTTGGTCGAACAGAGTGTTTTCTTGCGGGCAATAGCCCATGTGTTGGCCGACGTGACGAAAGTTTTGCCTGATATCCATGGATTCGATTGACGCGGAGCCCGATGTGGGTCCAGAAAACCCGGCTAAGATTCGAAACAGCGATGTTTTACCAGCTCCATTGATACCCAACAAGCCGAAGCATTGACCTCTCGGAATACTGAACGAAACGCCATTGACAGCGGGTATAGTTTGCTTAGGGTATACTTTAAAAACTTGTCGAACGATGAGCGGGTCGTTGAGTGCGTTGTTATTCAGGACTTTTTCTTCTTCAGCGAATACGTCAGCATCAGTTATTTGCATGTAATTTTGCGAAACTGACGACTTAACCTTTCCACTCGATAGTGAGTATGTTTTGTATTCCAACAAGATCACAGCTCCGAACAAAAGAATCGCCGATATCCAGCCTTCTAATATACGCCGTCCGAGTTGGTGAAAGTTCATTAGATCTGCATCGAAGGTAAGCGTGCTCGACTGATCAGGATTGAAATTGTTGACGAAAGTTTGACCAAACGATTGGTACATTGACATATAAGAAACAGTTTCCGAAATGTAGTAATATGGAAATAGGCAGCATATGTAACTGATGTAATTGGACCAGGAATAATTGGATACATTCAAATCCGTCATCACACTGAATATGCTGATGAATGAAGCAATGAGCAAGGCGATAAATCCAACTAAACTAATCATACGGTTAAGTGCTTGCGGCGTTTCGAAAACAAATGACATTAAGTAAGTGAATGACATGGTGCCAAAGGCGAATGGCAATAAAATGACAAAAAGGTCTCCCAGGTCGTTTACTGTGGAACTATTGAATGGATTGGAAACGACTGCCAATAGGATGAATGTTAAAGCAACAGTGAACATGAACTGTATGAAATCCCAAGCCAAATTTGCAGACCAGTATGCCATCGGGTTGGCGCCAGCGATAAATTGCATTCGCTTGAGCCCTTTGGATCGTTCATATTGAACAATATTTGCAATTCCAAAAGTTGCAAATATATACGCCATAATTAGAAACAAGCAACTTAGTAGCGAAGATACAATAGATGTCACTTGAGCAATTATATTTTTTGAGGGTGGTAACAAATCGGCCACTTCTTTCATCATTACAATCGACCAGTCTGGTTTCGTTGTTCGAAGGAGCATGTTGTTGAAGGCATTAAGCATTGCTGTATTAAGTTGTGCTGCTGTCCAAATTACAGCATAATCTCGAACTGTTGTTTTATTTAAAATTGAATTGCTGATGTTGAAGTAGTCGTTGATTTCATCATTCAAATCATAAACACTGACTGGCAATTGAAAAAACTCAAACCCACCAGTAATCCAGTGATTCGACTGATTTGCATGGAGAATCCAGTCAGAGACGTTCGCTGATGTGTCCAAAGTGTAAATGAGATCCTTGCTCGGAATTATTCCATGTGGAAACGACAATGATTGATCTGCTGGGCAATACGATTTGCAAGAACAACTGTCATTTAACTTGTAATTCAGTGCAATTGGATATGTTAAATCGATTCCCATGGATGATGGTCCACTTTTCAATGGACTCAACCCATATGTGGTCGCTACTGATAAAAATTCATCACCCATTCCGCTTTTGCCATGGTCTTGAAAAAAGAAAACATTTTCCTTGTAATTGGTATAGAACTCAACTGTTGTTTTGCCAGGGTTTGAATTAAATCCATTATCAATCAATAACATGACTCCGACCAAGATCAGCGGCAACAAAATTTGCAAAACAAATGCACTAGGTGTGCGAAACGTCAATAGAACCCGCTTGACAAACAAAGTTGCAAATTGGGTAAACACACTCGAAGGATTGTGCTGCATGCTCAACTTGACATCAGCTTGTAGCTTTCCATCATCGGCGTAATGAGGCTTTTCTGTTGTTATGTTATGTCTAGCACCAGTGGCAGCGAAGAAAACTTCTTCCAGTGATGGTTCTGTCACCCCGAAAGAGATAATACCTAATTCATGTTGATGTTCTTCGATGCTTTGCAACAGGTTGACCATGCGATCACTTTGAGCTATTTCAATTGGAACAGTGTACGTCTTGTCATTGCCGCTTTCTTGAACGAGTTTTGTCTCTGAAATTCTTTCCTGCAAAAAATTTTCAAGTTGACTGCTGTTGTTACGATTTGAATCCATTGCTATGGTTAAATGGTATCCTTGCCCATAACGGTTTTTAAGATACATTCCACTACCAACACACTGAAGTTTGCCGGAACTGATAATGGCAATTCTATCTGCCAGAATGTCAGCTTCCTGCATGTAATGTGTCGATAATATAGTTGTGGCGCTTTTTCTGTGTTGAGAAATGATTTCCCAAATTGCCTTTCTAGAATAAGGATCAACTCCAGATGTGGGTTCATCGAGTATGATTATCTCTGGGTTGCGAATGTAAGCTGTCAAAATGGAGAGTTTTCGTTTCTGACCTCCTGAGAGGTTGGTTGTTATTGTCTTCTTTTGAGCAACAAGATCAAACGCTGTTAGTAGAACGTCCATTGATTTCCAAATTACTGCTTTGCTTAAGTTTTGCAACCAGCCGAAAAACTGAATGTGTTCTTCCACAGTCATGCTAGGGTATAGGATATCATATTGTGGGACGAAGGCGATCAATTTTCGGATTTCATTCATTCGTTTGCTCACATTCAGACCCTGGATCCATGCAGTTCCATCAGTCGGGTTAATCAGACCAACAAGAATGTTCATGGTTGTAGTTTTGCCAGCCCCATTCTCACCAAGAAAGGCAGTGATTTGATTTTTATAAAATGAAACACTCAGTTTATCAATGCCAACCTTGTCTTTGTTGTAATATTTGGTTAAAGCTTCGAGCATGACTCCAGTTTCATTGTTTAAGCCAAACTGCTCGATGTCTGCTCGGCTTTCTTCTGAAACAATCATAATCTTTTTCTCACCATATCTATTTGGCAACCAAAACGAAGGCATAAACATAAAGTAAAATGGGTATTTGACCCCGTATTCACCAGGAAATAATTTTTGAAAATACCAAGCCAGAAACAGGTACAGAATACTGTCTCCAATCATCCAACAGATACATTCCCCAAAACCATTGTATCCATCACCAACTGTGGGAGAATAGAAGAAGTATTTCCATTCAGCACCTGCCCAAATGGCTTCCCATCCAACAAAGTAGCACATCGCTAAACTGAAAGGAACTGTTGTGTGCAATGATAAGATTCTGGCTATTATGAGGAAACTTCCAGTCAGTTTACCCTGACCGAAGATGTAAGCGCTGTTAGCGAATGAGCTAAAAAATATGTTAAAGAATCCAACAATGAATCCGGCTCGCGCTGGCGATTGCATAACGGTCGATAGCAAATATACATAGCACAACTGCGATAATGTGTAAAGAATTATGATGACAAAAAGGATAGTTGGATCTGAATCGGAAAAAATTCCACCTGGCAGAAAGTATACTGCAACGCATGTTATGATCGCCATCGGAATTAAAAAGATTAGGAAGAAGGTCATCCAAGATATTTTGAGGAAGAGATCTGTGACTCCCATGATGTAAAGATATTCACGAAGTTTCAGCTGCTTCTCTTGAACGATCAGAATCAAAAATGTAGTGGGCATCAAGAAAAATCCAATCGTAATGAGTAATGATAGCCAATTTTGAAGTAGTCCATAGATGATTTGCTGCGGCCGGATCCAACACTTGCTTGGCAACTCTTTGATTGTCGGCGTAACTGATAATGTTTCATTGCCAGTCACCATCTTAACTGCAGCTTGTTCGATCAAATCTTGCAGCCATATATCTTTTTTATCCGCCGAACTATATCCATTTTCATACAACAAACTATACTGAAATTTGTTGTAATCATAGTTTGAATCCGTGTTGGCAAAACTTATTGCTCCCCATAATAGTGATATCGGACCATTGCCGTTGCTACTGGAGGAGGAATTTTGGGTCGAAAGATTTTGGGAGAACTGCACCAAATCGTCTTGAGTTTCGAAACCAACTATTCTTATTTCCGGGTCGATCCAACAATGCGTTGAAAATAAAGCAAATAAATCTAAGCTGGCCCAAACTGACGATGATGTTAATGAATTGTCGGATATTTCATGGTCTTTCAATAGTGAATAAGAATTTAGCGTATTATTTATTTCCGACATAATCATGGATCCTTTGATGCTGGTCGTCGGATAGTACAAAATGTAGCCCACCATTAGCGAATACGTCGGGTCGTATTGAAAATGTCTACTTTGCAAAGAGTTGCAAGAGAAATTGCTGTAAGTATTGTTGATCGTTTGACAAATTGGTGTTTGATCCGGTCCCTGTTCCGTTAGTTCGAAATCGAGTATGCTTTTATCGGTATAATTGTTCGAATAATACTCGTCGTCTACGCGCGAGTAGTCTGAGTTGATTCCAGGTTCGACCTGGTAGGAATTTTGGTAGCAATTGTAACCGCCACCACCTTGGACGAATTGTGAGACACCGGACGAAAAAAGACTGACAGTTTGCATTCGAGTAGTTTCGTAATATGAAGGCGAACCGAGCGAACCTTCGGTAAGTTGCCATACGAAAATGGCCAAGCAACCGAGCAGTACAAACGGCAGCAAGACGCTGACGGCGAGCAATATTTTGTGTCGTTTGTAGTAGCAGAAATGCTGCCAGAGTAAAATGAACAATAACGGAGGTGGTCCATCATCCCTAAAAAATTAAACTCAAAAATACTTTCTCAACGCGAGCCTCGTCATATTGCTTTTTTTAACTTTTCGCGAATAACAATCAATTAATCCTTATGGAGACCGCTGGTAGCAGATAAGCATCAGATTGTCGTAAGAAATATTGAAATAAGCGAAAATCTTCAATATCAACTAATAATTTCCTACTTACCACATATTTTTTTCTGTCTTTAGAGTTGATTCTGGCTTCGAGTAGTTTCCTTGGATAGAAAAAATAAATTATAGCACTAACTATAGCTATAAATGGTTACGAATTACGCACTATAGTCATCCGTACCAAATGGTTCAGCGTGATGGTTGACGCGAACGGATGACTGGTAATATGTTATCATTCAATTGGATTATAAAACTTTTTTGATAACTCGTTACCGACGTCAAAAGAGCAACCCACTAAAATGACTAGCTAGCTATTTTGAATAAATAAACTTTTTAAAAGGCTTTCGCTAAAAGTTAGCACTAAAAGTGAACGCACGTTCCATCGAAGAGCGAGACAACATTTTAGTTTTATTTATAGATAGCGAATGTGTGAACAATTGGATATGGGTTTATGAGCAATTTTCATGAAAATAAACTTAGAGCTCGTATGTTGCACGTTAAAAATTGTTGTACTCTTGAAATTTTAAAACAAATTACATCTCATCTGCAATCAAGAAAAAAGTTCCATATTCAAATAGACCCTACTATCCACTTCTCAACTATAGTTACTGATCAACTAGAGTCAATGATAAAGTGTAGTCAGTGGTCAACTATAGTCACTGATGGAGTATAGTTACTGATCAACTGCTGTTACTGATCAACTCTAGTAATCGATAAACTATAGCCAGTGATCAATTACATTTACTGGTCAACTACAGTCACTTATCATCTATAGTTATTTATCCACTATAGTCATCGACCAACTACAGTAAACGATCAACTATGGTCACTGAAAATTACAAGCCCTGACCAGCAAGAGACGCAGGTACATTTTCCTTCAAATTGCAACAGTTTCACAGGACAGAGTGTTAAAGTTTGCGCTTATTGTTGTGTTGCTTGTTGTCGGTGGTTACGTTTTAACTTTGCTCCGCCCTTGCGGGCTAGCCGCCTGCAAGGTATTTAAATGGCTAATTACTCATTAACGAAACAGATTAATAGGATCATGGAACCTGCAGTCAGCGAACTTTACTGGTAGTTGGAAACAAATAGGGTAGAATTAAAGAAATGAAACGTCAAGATTGTGGCGGTCTGAGAAACGAAATTAAAATTAATGCTGACATTTCAAGTCAATGAATATCGTGTGTTCATTTGAGCCCAGCAGAAGAATCAAATTTCACGACGACGGCGACATAGTTCAATTAAAAGAATATTTTCAGCGGCATTTACTGTCCGCCGCAATCATCGAAGAACACAGAACGCTGCCTGGCATGTTCCAGTATAACTTTTTGAATTATAGTATAGTATAGTACAGTATAAGCCTAAAATTTTTTTCTAGTATAGTAAAGTTTTCCGGTATAGTATAGTATAGTATACAGAAAAAATCTTTCGAGTATAATTCCAGTATAGTATGAATTTCAGTATACAATCCATGATGAAACAAAAACTATCCAAAGCCTTTTATAGAGAATATATTTCCTTACTAACGGTGCCACAATCCAACAATACAAAAACATACAAAGCACAACAAATATCATTTCAAAAGACTATGATTTAATTTTATCATGATTCGATTTTCTAAATTTTTTGCTGTTGCACGACCCAAAGATAAAAAGCTGGCGTGCAAACATAAGGTTTTAATTTTTAACAATTTTAACTTTAATTTTTCCATAAAAAATGGATTCTTTTATTGAATTTATAGATGGCCGAGATGATTGCAGACAAACACATGGGCTATTTTGCTATATGGAGTCATTCAAATTTTGAAAAACAAAACGATAAAAAATATAAAAAAAGTCAAAAACCTTGCTGAAATACAGTATAGTATAGTATAGTATAGTACGACCAAAAAAATTTTTTCTAGTATAGTGTATAGTAAAGTATACTGGAACATGCCAGCACGATGCTCGTGTTTGAAATTACCGCCGATGATATTCGGATTTCGTCCTTGTTTCAAATATTGCGCAATTCCAAAAAGCAGTTCCCGATTCTGATTGAAGATTTCACCACGTAGCAAAGTTTCGCTCGAGCACGTGTTCGTCAATATGGCTGAACGCCAGCAGTTAGTTCATTGCCTTACCAGTGGCTGTCGCTGTGCAATAGTTAAAAAAACGCCTAACTATTTTTTCTTGTTAGATTATTATTTTTGTCTGTTTTTCGTGCTTACTTTCTACTTTTTGCTAAAATTAAAACTATTGAAGAATTTTGATTTGCAAATTTACAAACATTTACTTTCTCCATTTTCGAAGATCATTGAATTAGCGTGAAGAAAATTTTTGAACATTACTCAACGAGAGTTGTACAAATAGAAATTTGCAGGTTTTCAGTGTCTATAGTTGACGACCGACTGATTTCGCCCATTTCCCAGCCGAATTGCAATAAAAAAATTTAAAGAAATTCATTGTCTATAGTTAAAATCCTCCTGATTTAGTCCATATTGCAGTCAATTTGCAGTTCAACTTCGAAGAATTTCGCTGGCTACAGTTGACTGATTTCCTCTGTTTTCACAGCCAAATAGCAATTCAACATTGCAGAAGTCAGGAATTAGTCCATGTATTTGTTTTGCTTTTGTTTGCGATATCAATTTGTCTGCCTTACGATTCGTCACATTATATTCAAAAAGTTTGTCTTGCTGTATGATAAGTTTTATATATTGTTTTTGTTGCTTTGTTACAAACTTTCCTGAATGCTGTGGAAAAACTAACTTTACATTTAACTTTATCATTCCACCATTGTTGGTGCGTTAAAACTTGTCAAAATGATGTTTTATCATCTACCTGCGCCTATTCAACAAATCTTTCGCAAGCGTAAACCATCACGCTGAACCTGCGCCTACTTATGACGTAGGGCTTAGTTGCGTAATTCGAAACTATTAAACCTTGTACAAAAATGTAGTTTTCTATTGTTGCAAACAGACAAGATTACGAACCAAACTAAAAAATCTACTTTCCATTTCGAAATATGTGGTAAGTTTTAATTTTATAAACCTAAATGTATTGCGAGAGTACCTAACAAAGATACCTGTCGAGTCCTATGGTTATAATCAATGACAAATTGACAATTGAACGACAATCGACGAATTGTCTGCTATCAGTCGTCAAGGATAGGTGAAATCGTTCCAACAACTTTTTTCCAGCCCTGAGTTCGAGCGTTCTTGCCGCTAGAATTTTTATAATTTTTAACTGACCCTTCTGTATTCATTAAAGAACTGCAGTTGCAATATTTTACACTATTTTGTGCCGTCTAGGGCCGATAAGCCGCCGCCGTTATTGTTTATTTTGCTATGGCAACATTTTTGCTACTACAAGCGACACAAAGTATTGCTCGTGGTCAGCATCTTGCTACCCATTATTCTTCTCGGGTGCGTAGCTATTTTCGTTTGGCAATTTAACGAAGGTTCGTACAGCCAACCGGTGTATTACCAGGTTACCAGGCAACAAACTGTCAGTCTTCTATCTTCCGGTTTTTCGCAGTACGTGCAAGGCGGCGGTGACTACAATTGTTACCAAAATTCGTATGTGGTTTTTGATTTGGATTACCAATATGCAGCTCCAGATTACGACCAGTATTACAGCAACAATTATACGGATAAAAGCATTCTCGATTTCGAACTGACCGAACAAGGACCAGGTCAAACGCCAATTTGTCAAACGACTGAAAGCCAATTTATCAATGCAGATTGCGGGACTTTACAGTACATTGATTATGAATATGGCTTTACGTACCAATCAACATATTCGTTAATGCTGGGTTACATTTTGTATTATCCGACGACCAGCATCAATGGAACGAATGTTATGGCGGAAATAAAGAAAACCTTGCAGTCATACTCCCTTTTGAAAAATCGCAAACTAGCTGATGAGACATTAACATCATCACCAGTCTGGGCTGCTTTTGGCATATATGCCAATATTTCGACAAAATGTTGGGTCGACCCGGATGTAAGAGTTCTCGGTTTTGAAACCCTCGGCGATTTAGAGCAGTTCACTCAGAACAACCTTACGTCTCGAGGGTGGAGTGGTGATGCTGGCGATGGTCCGATAAATGTGTTATGGGGAGCCGTAAGTTTCGCTGACACGGATTCATACTACAAAAACAGCAAATTTCAATATAGTTTGTTGCGTGAAGCCGGATATAGTTACGCGGATACTAAAGACATCTGGTTGCAAGATTTGATTGAACAAGCCGCGATAAAAATGCTAACTGGCAACAAGACATTATCAATTACCCCAACAATCAAAGAGTTGCCGAGCAAGTGTTGGATCAGACCACAACAAGCAATTTATCCAGTACTTCAAATCGTGTTATCACTTTTTATCACTGTTGGATTTTTCTTGATGCCTACAACATTTTTAATCTTAATCGTTCAAGAAAAACAGCTGAAGCTTCGTGAATATCTTTACATCATGGGCGTCACTGATCTGTTCCTGAAACTTTCCTGGGTGACATTCTTTCTCATCTTCTTAATTCCAATGGCAATTATAACATCATTTATAATCTACTTGCTACCTAGTGGAATCTTTGCTGCCTCAGATCCAACCGTCTTGTTCACAATCATAATTCTCTACACATTATCTCAGCTACTTTATGTATATTTGCTGTCAACAATAATGCAATCGCCCGCTAAAGCTGGGTTCATTGTTGGATTTTTCAACATATTCTTCAATTTATTCATAAATGGTGCTTACATCATCGGTAAGGGCAAGCTGACTGGTGGCTTCCTCGTGATCGCCCGAATACTATCTTTACACACAACAGTTCCATTCAGTTTAGCAATGTGCTACTTTGTTGGTTGGGAATCCATTTGGACGGGTGCTGAATGGAATTACTTCTTCTACTCACCAACTGTGGGTGATGGATATGGTGGTTTTGGTGAATGTATCTGTTGGATGATTGGAGACAGCATTCTTTATTTGTTTCTGGCGTGGTATTTCCAAAAACTATTCCCGGGTGAATATGGCATCAAATATCCATTTTACTTCATGTTTCTACCTTCATTTTGGCTGCCAAATAAGATTGGTACAAAAAAAAACATGAATGTTTCCGAAGAAAGTCAGGCCGACATTGAATCATGCAATCAAAACAATGAAACTGCTGGAGTCATGCTCGAAGCTTTAACAAAGTATTACAACGAGGAAGTCGGCATTAAAAAGTTAAGCCTCTCTTTTTATAAAAGTCAGATCACTGCATTTCTTGGCGAGAATGGAGCTGGTAAAACGACAACCATGAACATTCTAGTTGGTCTCATAAACCCAACTGATGGCAATGCATGGATACAAGGACTGAATGTCAGCAAAAGCATGGAAGCTATCAGAAAATTAATTGCCTTCGTTCCTCAACATGATATATTGTACCCGAGCATGACTGTGGAGGAACACATTCAATTTTTCGGTTGGCTACAAAATTTAAACAAAGCTGAAATTTGGAAGTCAATGGATGTGCTGCTAAAATCATTTAATCTTGTTGCACAGAAGAAGACTATTACTACCAACCTATCAGGCGGGCAGAAAAGAAAACTATCCATATTGACTGCTTACATTCGCAACCCAGAGATAATCATACTTGATGAACCCACATCTGGAGTTGATCCTTATTCAAGAAAGGCAATCTGGGAAATCATATCTCAACATAGAAAAAATGCGACTACTATCTTATCCACGCATCACATGCAAGAAGCTGACATTCTCGCGGATCGCATTGCTATTATCAGTTCCGGCAAGCTTCAGTGTGTTGGCAGTGGGATGTACCTGAAAAATCGTTATGGACGAGGATACCATTTAACTATAGCAGCTGATGCGAGTCGAGGCAACAATGGTCAATTGGAAAGTTTTCTGAGGGAACAAATTCCAGAGACCAAACTTGTTCAAGAAAGTGGAAATGACAAGACGTACACAGTTCCAATTGAAATAGCTCAAAGTGATCGCATGGTCAATTTGTTGCGCAGCATCGAAGAGCATCAAGTGGAATTAGGTATTATGTCTTTTGGTGTTACTGAACCATCTTTGGAAGAAGTATTTTTCGCAGCCACTGGAGCCCAACATAACATAACAGCAGAAAAACCACATCACGCTGTTTATGAAGAAATACCAAGACATGCAAATTATCTTACTCAGCATGAGGCTTCAAATGTATTGGTACAGTTCGCTTCTTTGTTTGTCAAACGAGTGCTACTAACATTTCGCACACCTACTGCACTAATTTTGCAAATACTGTTGCCATTGTTATTAGTTGGAGTCATGTTATTGGTAGATAATACATTTAATTCAACCACCGGCAAAACAACTGTTGAATTTTATGCCGATTACCGCCAAAACGTTTTCTTCTTTCAAGATCATGGGCAAAGTGGACTGGGTGATGAGCTTCTGTCTGTCGCAACTCATTACGGCTTGAGTCCTTTGAAAAGTGGACCATCATCGAAGGCAATCAATTTAAACTATCCTGATACAATGAATTATCAGTTTAATGACAGTTGTTCATGCTATTCATATTGTCCTGCGGATGAATCGCTGTCCTACCCGCATGGAATAATTCCAAGCAACGATTTAGTTTACACATTGGACATTTCTGCTAATGTTTCTAACTGGATTCTTCACGCTAACCAGACAAATCACTGGATTATTGGCGGGTTCGAATTTTTTCAACTACCTTCAACTGTTTACGATTTGAACAATGAAGTCAACAGCAATTTCAACATCACTAATTCGGTGTTAAATGATACAACAGTTAGAGATTATGCTGTAATTTGGACAACTCCACAACTGAATGCAGCAATGCTAAATGCCTTCAATAATATGTTACTCCGAACAGTGAAGCCGGACTGGTCCATTACTTCAATGGTGGAAGTGGCTGCTTTATTGCCACCTTCAGATAATTCTGATACTCAAGTAACAACTGCTGTATCATCGCTCACCAGCTGTTTGTTTTTAATTATGGCTTATGTTTTTGCAACTTTCGGAGTTGCAAACATTGTTCAATACGAACGTTCTAAGGGACTCAAAAGAATGCAGTTTATCGCTGGAGCCAGTCCTATTTCATATTGGATGGCAAACTTGATGTGGGATGTCATACAGTTTGCATTCACTGTCGCTTTAACATTTATTTTATTGGCGGTTGTATCGAATCCATTCAATAATTCAACCTTCAAAGACTTGGGATATCTGGTGTACATTTTATTGCCATTCGCTTTTGGTACCATGTCATTTACATATTTACTTTCCTTTGTTTGCGAAACATCACAAGCTCTTAATCGTACAGTTAGTTTGGTTGGATTTATCGCCTTAATCATTGCAGTATTTGTCAGCCTCTTCAGCGTTATGCACGATTTAAATCTGATCAGGCATTCCTATTTTGTAAATGTTGTCAGCTACATATTCTGCCTGTTTCCATATTATTATGTTTCAGAAACAGTCTCTTACATGTCCATTTACCAAACAATTGGTAGCACTGTTGTCAGTGACTCTGAAAGCGGCACTTTCGATCCAGACCTGATGAACTTTGAACAACTGGGCAGACGCATATTGGAAGGTTGGATCTCCGCCATTCTTCTGTTTGGAGCCGTCATATTGCTAGAACACAAAACTTTTGCTGTATCAAAAGGAGAAGTAGAATCCTCATCCGAACAAAATTATCAAATGGATGCAGATGTTCTTGCAGAAGAAGAAAAAGTTTCTAACAACAGTGCTCTCAATGATCCGCTTGTCGTTCGACGAGTCTTTAAAGTATATCCGAAACAACCTATACCTGCAGTAAATGGTGTTTCATTCAGCATTCCGCGAGGTCAATGTTTCGGTTTGTTGGGTATCAATGGGGCTGGTAAAACATCTCTATTCCGAATCTTAGCTGGTTTTTCTGGTCCGACGTCCGGCTCTGCATCAATCGAATCCATGGATGTAAGGCAAAACTTTCGTCATGTTGGTAAGCACATGGGTTATTGCCCGCAGGAAAACACCCTTTTCGACCAGTTAACACCGAAGGAGCATTTGATGTTGATTGGCCATTTGAGAGGAATACCGAGGAAACTACTAAGCGACGAAGTTGATCGACTAATGCTGCAAGTTGGATTGGATACTCAATCAAAGAAAAAATCGTCTGAACTGTCTGGTGGTAACCAAAGAAAACTTCAGTTTGCAATTGCTTTGCTTGATTACCGTCCTGTGATCTTTTTGGACGAACCCACAACAGGTATGGATCCGAGTGCAAGGCGAATGGCATGGAATAGCATTATCGAAGCTGTAGCCAAGGGCTGTTCTGTAGTTCTCACATCACATAGTATGGAAGAATGTGAAGTGTTGTGTCATCGACTGGTAATCATGGTGTTGGGCAACTTCAGTTGCATAGGCAGCGTACAATACTTGAAAAACAAATTTGGAAACAAATACACATTTAAAGTCAAAATGTCACCTTTCCATAAAGACCACGATATACACCAGTTGAAAGGATATTTTCGTCAGCATTTGCCAGCAGCAACCATCATCAATGAACACAGCACGCTCCTCGTGTATGAAATTGCTGCAAATGGACAACTAATTTCCTCTTTGTTTCAAGTTTTGTGCAATGCCAAACGAAACTTCACTAACCTAGTTGAAGATTTTACCACTTCGCAAGTTTCACTCGAGCATGTGTTCGTTAACATGGCTGAACATCAACAGCTACTACAAGCTGGTTTACCACCGCCTGTAACTATTCAATAAACGGAACGATTTAACTCTCTTGTTTAGTTTATTTTATGTGCTATTATTAAAATAATTAGTCAAGCCAATAAAAGAGGGTGGTCTTCCAACTCTTTGCAAATGAATGTGCATACATTTATTCATTAAACATAACTTTCAGTACCTCATTATAAATGTACATATAATCAACCATCTGTTATTTAAAAATGAATTAATATACACAACTAAAGAATACGAACTCATATCACCTTTGTCATTTTTTAAATTAAAAGGACACCTGTAAGAGTGTTGCTGTTCTCTCGCCGACAACATTGAAAGTTCGCCAACGACTGCATTGCTTCAGCGGAGCATAGTAGCTTCCGACTTCACAAAGACACTGGTGGGAGAAGATTTCAAAGTTGCAGTACAGAGTAGGGGATTTGCGTACTTATCGTCATCTTTAAGATGAAGTTGTACCCCTTGAGCAGAGGAACATTGGTCACGAGCAGTCGCTAAAAAGAAAAGTTGGTCGTCGGTTGAATTCAAAATTCATGCACGCGAGTTTCTTCCCCAACATTTTGAATAGCAAACTTGAACGCCAAGTACAATAGTTTCAGTCCATCATTGTCAGCCATATTGTAGTCGAGGTTTCAAGCACTATCTGTGCACTTCGAAGCAATGCTCACTGTATTGCTTGATGAAGCAATCACGTTTTTGATAAAACAAGTGCTTCGAGCGAGCATGATTTAAACCAAGTTTTTCCGAGAAAGATTTCGTGCATGCATTTCTCACAAAAAGCGTGCATGAGCTCGTGTTCCACTACTTTTCCGATGTAAGCATACTTTAAAGCTAAAGAATACTTCAGGTTATTCAGTTACATTGAAAGGATATAGACGTATCCAGTGTACATCATTAGCTTCATTTGGCCACAATCAGCATTAACCGCCTAGGAGGCTCTGTCGCTATCACCCCTGTCTCATTGGTTATAATGACCACATTGAGATGTCAAAGTATTTTTTGTCTAACACTATGAAAATACAGATAGCGGTTGATTCCAGTGTCACACGCATTGTTCTTCTTTCGATTTCTTCACAAGTTTTAAACCAATCAGAAATTCCATCTAGTCAATATGGATTTGATTAGCCTTATTGATTACAGTCAACTTTTCCTCGGCATCCAACCAATCAGGGCCCGATATGAAAACTAG
Source organism: Prionchulus punctatus (assembly GCA_034698125.1). NCBI lineage: Eukaryota > Metazoa > Nematoda > Enoplea > Mononchida > Mononchidae > Prionchulus > Prionchulus punctatus. Next base: position 27,238 of record JAQGBA010000162.1, on the reverse strand, counting down.
AAAGCTGCAAGGATATTTTCAGCAATTGGTTGAATATCACTTCGCATTTCGATTGTGTCTAATTTTAGGTAATCGTAGACTATTCGGGTTGAAGCTAATTTGAATATCGTAGTTGTTTTTTTTCAAACACGAATCTCTATTCGACTCAATTGCTTCGTAGATATAAATGACTGATCAATAGAAAATGTAAAATGTAAATCGTTTCAGAACCACATTTCATCAACTATGCCATCAAGCGTTTCAAAATGTTCAATGTCTTTCAGTGACAAATGAAGTCCGGCTTTGGTTAAAATTGTCGTAATGCTGTACAGAAAACAGTCCTTGCAAGTACAGGTCCCAGGATACATTGGGATTGATTCGATCTAACTGGGCGATGGGTAACTTTGAAAATTGGTTTTCTGTTTCATTTTTCGATTGACTTCTGATTTTGGAGCCTGATACAGAGGATTCCCTCAAAACATTCACAAAATCGACAATGTTATTAACTTTCTTCTGTACCTCTTTTTCGACTGGGCAAATTTGAAGTTGCGAACTTGAAATTAAAATATTTTTGCATTCTGTTTGTCTCTCGATCATAGTTCCAATTAAGATAAGTGTATGTTACTTCTGGATACGGCTGTTATCATTGAGTTCCCGGGTAACAACTATCAACAATAAAATTCAGTAATGGTTTATTAAACAACGCGTCGTCGACAACATTTTATTAATAAAAAGTATTCAGTTTTGTTGGTGTCATGTCGAAGACGCCCTCGATTCAGCAAGTTGCTGTAAAATGTCGAGAATTTTATCAAAGCGGATTCAGTTCGGAGATTCTCGCGCAATTAGTGAACTTAGTTCAAGGATTGAAATCCCAGGATTTAAATTTTAACATAAAGCAATATCCGTTGGATGGTAAAACAAATACAAACATCTATCTTCTACCGGCATATTATGACAGCTACTGTACAATAGTCGTGTACGCCATGAAATCCAATTGTTCGATTCCGATACACGACCATCCGGGAATGTATTCAATATTAAAAACGCTGGAAGGGAAACTTCAAATGGTTGGATACGCAGCTAATGAAAGCGCTAATTCTCATGGATATTTCGCTGTAACGCAAACTATGAACCGTGTTGTTGGTACCACAGAGAAGGCGATAGTAACGACACCTACAGAAAACTTTCATTCCCTGATGGCCTTTGGAGGTCCGGTGGGTTACATAGATATTTTGTGCCCTCCTTACGATGACGGAGAGAGACGAAGATCAGAATATGAATTAAGCGCGACTGGCGGAACCTTTAATCCTTCCAATCAGATTAGACTTCGAAAAGCTGAGCCGAAACAAATTCCTTTCGAAGAAAGACTGTATGAAGGTCCTCGTGTGGATATTGCGCTATCTGCGAAAGCTGTTAACAGCGCTGGAAAAGTGAACAGAGTTGCATCCGCCGCGAGAGCGGAGCCTGCCATAAAAGCTGGAGATGATACGGACGTCTTGGTAACGTGTCCGAATTGCGAATTCAAATTTAAATTACATTATTAGTCTTATGATATCTGACGTTAAGCGACAACTTTGTCAACTTTTTTATGTATGTCAATAAATAAGCCACATAAGCGATGATGAATTTCAAAGGATTGATAACAATCGTGCAACATGATTCAGCACAAAACACGAGTTACAAACAGACTAATTTAGGAAACTTGATACGACAATATGTCGATGAATAATCTTTTCTACGTCTTTAATGACAAAATAGCACGCAAATTTGTTTGCAATTTAAAAATGTACGTCAGTTTAAATCCCCTTTATCATTGCCCTTTAGTCTGATAATGTGATGAGTGATAGTGGCGTATATAAAAATAATAACCAAACTGTTATCACTCAACGTTTGGCTGGCAATAGCGAATGTTGATTTACTTTTGAAAAGTTTGCAACCGTAGTTGGTTTTTAAAAATGTGGTAGGCGCATTTTGGTTTTCGTCCATTAGTGGTCGAGATAAATTCTTTAACTCACATTTTTAGGAAGGACAAAGCTCCACCATTGATGATCGTATTGCTATGGCATCACTTCTGCTATTACAAAAGGAACAGAGGATTGCTGATTGCGAGCATTTTTTTGCCGATAACGCTGATGGCTGTAGTCATGCTCCTAGTTTGGCAATTAAATATAGTGGGCCCGGGTGGCCTGGGCATGCCGCTGTACGTTTCTCCCACGGACCAGCAAACAGTTAGCTTCATGTCGGCCGGCATATTGCAATACGTTCAAGGCGGCTACAGTTGCTATCAACACGATACCGTTACCCCGCAATGCAACAGTAAAGATTATTTGTGCGCCTCGGATTCAATGGCCAATCAAACTTACTATTCCGATCGAAGCCTGCTCGACTACTCTATTGATGGAACAGCTGCTTCATGCGACCGTGTTAATATGACGGGTTTGACTTGTCAAGACCTGTTCACTGATGCATTCTACAAGTATGATCCAAGTTTGGCTCTCATGGCTGGTTACATCGTTTATTACCCTCAGGTAAATGGTTCCGTTCCGGATACAATAATGAAGATGATCCAGGCGAAGTTGGAGGTATTCGGGTCCTTTGTCTCGAATCCAGTTTCAGTTACAGGTGCTCCTCCGGGCTATTCATCAATTTGGGATAGTTTTACAAGTTACGCAGAGTTGAGCAATTGTTGGGTCGACTTGTCAGAAAGAATCATTGGATTTGACAACAGCGCCGACTTGTTATCATTCACGCAAAGCAATCTGGACAATCAGTCGTTGCCGCACAGTAAAGGCGACAGCATTCCGTTGCTTTGGGGCGCCATAAATTTCGAAAATGCTGTCGATGCATGGATCACTAAGACCTTTTCATACAGCTTGATGAAAGAAGTCGCAACTTCGGGCAACATACAAAAAGATATATGGTTGCAAGATTTAATCGAAGAAGCCGCCATCAAATTGTTTACCAATCAGTCAACATTACCAATTTCAGTAACGATGAAAGAGTTGCCGACGAAATGTTGGATTAAGCCAACTCCCTACACATTCACCATTTTATTGAATTACGTACCGATAGCAGTCACGATTGGATTTATGCTCATGCCCATTACCTTCTTGACCTTGACGATTCTCGAAAAATATTACAGACTATCTGAATACCTGGCCATAATGGGCGTGAGCGACTTCATGCTAAAGTTATCATGGATACTGTTCTTCCTCCTGTTCTTGATACCATTGGCTCTAATAGTGGCGTTGATGTTGTACTACCTTCCGGCGAACATCTTCGCTGACAGCGACCCATCTATTCTGTTCATCATTTTTGTGGCTTTCAATATATCTCAATTGTGCTGGGGTTACTTCTTAGGGAGTGTTATGGTTAGCCCGGGAAAAGTTCGCTTCATCTTAGCATTTGTTAACATATTCATCAGTGTGTTCTCTTTCAACTCATACAATTTATCCGGTGGCAAGCTAACAGGAGCTTTTCTCATCATCATGCGAGTTTTGTCATTACAGGCAGGAACACCCTTCAACTTGGCTCTATGTTACGTACTCAATTGGGAAAGCATATGGGTTGGCGCTCACTGGAAGAACTTTTTGGATTCACCCAACAAAGGCGACGGCTACCACGGTTTTGGCGAATGCATCATATGGATGTTGGGCGACAGTGTCCTTTACATTATACTCGGATGGTACTTCAAACACGTCATGCCCAGCATGTACGGAATTAAATATCCACCATATTTTTTCATTTTGCCATCATACTGGTGTCCAAAGCAATCCGAGGAACCCGATCATACGTTATCCGAAAGTCGCAGCAAAGCTGACTTTGAACCAACTGCTAGAGATCAAGCTCCCGGCATCGTCTTAACTTCATTATCAAAAAAATATGTGGGTGATAGATATGCCATTGATAATCTTACGCTTACATTCAACAAAAATGAAGTTACAGCTTTCCTCGGTGAAAATGGTGCTGGCAAAAGTACTACGATGAACATCCTCGTTGGTCTTATCGGTTCCACGAGCGGTACAGCCATGATAAATGGTCTCAATGTCGCCAAGAATTTAAACGAAATTCGAAAAATGATTGGATTTGTACCTCAGTACGACATCCTGTATCCTGATTTAACAGTTGAAGAACACATTCAGTTTTATGGATGGTTGAAAAAACTCAGCACAGAGCAAATATGGGAAAAAACGGATCCACTTCTGAAGAAATTTGGATTAGTTGATCAGAAGAAGACACTTGCTACCAAACTCTCCGGCGGCCAGAAGCGTAAACTCTCCATTATCAGCGCTTACATTGGAAATCCCGAGGTAGTCATTTTAGATGAGCCCACATCTGGAGTTGATCCCTTGTCGAGGAGATCGATTTGGGATATTGTCAATTCGCACAGAAAGAACTGCACAACAATTTTATCAACGCATTACATGGAAGAAGCGGATGTACTGGGTGATCGAGTTGCGATTATCAGCCAGGGAATTCTTAAATGCGCTGGCAGTGGGATGTACCTGAAAAATCGCTATGGTCAAGGATATCGGATGACTGTGGCTACTACCAACCAATCCAGGGATTCTCCGGATGTTGAGCATTATCTACAAAACTACATAAGTGAAACGAGACTCGTTCATCAAAGTGGAAATGATAAGACATTTGCAATTCCTATTGAAATTGCTCAGGGAACCAAAATGACCGACATGTTGGAGCATTTTGAAGGTGCTAAAGAAAAACTTGGTGTGACATCCTTTGGAATATCTGAACCTACGCTCGAAGACGTTTTTTTCACAGCCACTGGATCCAAAGCCAAAGGTATCAACCCACATGAAAGAACATACGAGTACTATGGGTCGACTTCGGATCAAGCCAAAGCTGAAAGTAAATCCAATCTAAATCATATAACTGGGTTTGAGCTTATGTGGGTACAATTTATTGCTCTGATAAACAAACGTAAAACAATCGCCTTTAAATCTAAGAGCAATGTCATTATGCAAATTTTGCTGCCAATGGCATTTGTTGGCGTCATGATATTGATTGGTGGCGGATGGGGGAAGACTACAAGCGGTCAAACTACTACGGACTTCTATTTACAGTATCGACAAAATGTACTCTTCTTCCAAAGTCACGATCACGACGGAGTTGGTCAGGATCTCTTGAATGCTGCATCAAAATATGGATTAGATCCACGACACATTTATGATTCAACGCAAACCCCTCTTGTGTTTCCGAATAGCTCATCATTCAACCTTAATGCTAACTGCCCTTGTACATCATATTGCGCCCCAAATCAAGCAAACTCTTATGCAAGTACTGTTCTGCCGAGCAAAGACTTAGTTTATCCATTGGATTCGCAAGCTAATGTGACAGAGTGGATCATTCTTGCAAATCAGTCCAACCATTGGGTCATTGGTGGTTATGAATTTTTCAAGTTGCCAGTTGACAATTTGTGCCAGCTGAGCAGTAATATTAGCTCGGCTTTCAACGTCAGCGAGTCAGTTTTTAATACAACATTAGACTATGTTGTAATTTGGAGTACACCACTGCTGACGACAGCTTCGTTGAATGCATTTAACAATTTGCTTATCAGATCCATGGGAACAGACTTCAGCATCTTATTAAACACAGAAGTAGCCAATTTGGTACCATCAACGCAGGATTCCAGCACCCAATTAATTTCAGCAATTTCTTCTGCAACGACTTGCTACTTCTTAACCATGGCTTACGTTTTTGCGACATTTGGATTAGCGGATTATCTTCTGTTTGAGAGAAAAATTGGATTGAGGCAACTGCAGTTCATAGCAGGCGCTAATCCCGTAAACTATTGGACGGCTAACTTGGTTTGGGATTTTATTCAATTTTTCGTTGCAGCAGCCGGCACATTTCTTTTGCTAGGTTTGATCGACAACTTATTTTCAAATGATCTACTGAACATCTTCTTAATTTTGTTGCCGTTTTCCATTGGCTCGCTATCATCAATTTATATGCTCACCTTTATACTGGATAATCCTGGATCATTGAATCGACTGCTAAATCTCGGAGCTTTACTATGCCAATGTGTTGCTAGCGCAATCGCTGTGTTTCAAGTTATCAATGATGAAAATGTGTACATTTGTCAACACAATGGTGAGAGTAGTGCGTGTTCAGGGATACTAAGCTGGATAACACCAGTTAGCTCGATCCTGTGCCTCATACCGTACTACAACTTGGCCGAATCCGTAACATATATTTCCTTGGTGAGAACGTTGGGCACATATAGTTACGGTCTCGACGGCGTGTCAGATGTATCTGGTGCTTTCAGCGACATGCTCGCCTTCGACCGATTGGGAAGGCGAATCATGGAAGCATGGATTGTTGCAGTGGTCCTCTTCCTATGCGTCATTTTGACGGAATACAAACGGTACACCAAGTTCTCATTATTTAAGAATCAGCAGAAAGAAGTTACTAACAATCAGAAAGATAGAGATGAGGATGTCCTTCGCGAAGAAAACAGAGTGAACTCGGATCTCGCCATAAACGACCCGCTGGTGGTCAGAAAAGTTGTCAAATTCTACAAGGGTGAAGTTCGACCGGCAGTCAATGATGTAACCTTTAGCATTCCTCGAGGGCAATGCTTCGGTCTATTGGGCATCAATGGAGCGGGGAAAACATCATTGTTTCGTATCCTTTCCGGAATGCAAGCGGCAACTAGTGGGACAGCTTCGATCGAAGGCTTTGATATTAAGGGCGACTGGAGTAAAATTGGCCATAACATGAGCTACTGTCCACAGGACAACACATTGTTTTTACAGTTGAACGTCGAAGATCATTTGAGACTTTTTGGCAAACTGAGAGGCATCAAAAGCGACCATTTGGACGAGGAAATTAAGAAGCTGGTTAGTCGAGTCGGACTGGAAAGTCAGATGGGGAAGATGGCTATGTCACTTTCCGGCGGCAACCAAAGGAAGCTGCAATTCGCCATAGCATTGTTGGACTATCGCCCGCTGATATTTTTGGACGAGCCGACGACGGGAATGGATCCGAAAGCCAGGCGCCAAGCGTGGGACAGCATTTCGGATGCCATGCATCGAGGCTGCTCCGTAGTGCTAACTTCGCACAGCATGGAAGAATGCGAAGAGCTGTGTCATCGGCTGGTCATTATGGTGTTGGGCAGTTTCAGTTGCATCGGCAGTGTGCAATACTTGAAAGACAAGTTCGGCAACAAATACACATTCAAAGTGAAACTGTCACCAACGAGTGACGCAAATTCTGCTCTACGGATTAAAGAATATTTCAACAGGCATTTAAAAGATGTGGCTCTTATTGAAGAGCACGACGTTCTGCTTGTGTACGAAATTCCGGCTGACGGTCTGCGAGTATCACACTTGTTTAAAACATTGCAAAATGCAAGGCGCGACTTCCACGGTGCGATAGAAGATTTCGCGATATCCCAAATATCGTTGGAGCATGTATTTATAAACATGGCTGAACGGCAACAACTTCTCAATGAAAGACAAAATGAGGCTTAGTTGATAATCGGATATGAACTAGTTATTTACTTCCTCGAAAATGTGATTTAGAATGGGTTTTGCTTATTTTTTTAGTTATTTCCCTATTATTAAAAATGATACAATTTGTGGCAACTTTAAAACTTGAAAGAGAAAATGTCTGCAATATAGTTTACCATCATGCAATCCTTCATTCTTAATCCAATCCTTAATCCCTAATGGGGTATATGCACCTGGCGAGATGCTGTCATTACTCGCACCTTTCAAAAGCCTTTCAATGATATGTTGCTCATGTATACTTGTAAGCGATGTGAACTTCATAGTTCACTCATCGCCATTAGGAATATAACCTAGCACATGGATTCGAACCTCCGACCTAGCCCCTGAGCTACCCGCTCGTTGGGTACCAAGGAAGAACAAATTTTAATTTCGTAAAAGCCTTTTGACTTCGGAAGAAAAAATCTAAATTAATCTGAGATGATAACAGACAAAATTGAACAACCATTCATTGTAATTCTTTGTTCAGATGCGGAAAGTAAAAGAGGGTGATTATATGAATCATTGCTGGAAAAGTGAAAACAGGTTCAATCATCCATGTTTTATATTATCTTGGCGCCAAACTGGCGTTCGTGCTTGGATTTATTTTTAATCATTTTAATGGAATTTGGTTTTTTCATCCGTGGATGGATTGATCTTGTTACATAAGCGGCTTCCACCCAAAAAAGTGTTATAATTTATAATTTAACAACTTTGCTTGAAGGAAAGGTATACAAAATGTATGTGACCACAGGCGCCAAGTCAAGAATATTCTCAGTCCCTATGTGTCTCCCCTTGAATGGTGGTATTAGGAGGATTTGTCATGCAGCATTGGTGCAAGGCAGCAGAGCGTTCGCTGGCGATCGACATGTGCTGGGTTCAAGTGTTAAAATTTCCTCATTTGTATGGAAATGCAGTGAATCTTAATATAATTATGGGCCACTTTGTTTTTGCTCAAATTGAATCCAATACCCACGACCAACTATGAATCCAAACTAAAATCCGAAGTGGTGAGTACGAAATTTTATGATTTTCAGCATGAATCGACAACTATTGAAATTTAAATTCATCAACTATACATAGCGCAGATACTCCAGAAAAATGATAAGTTTTCAAATAATTTGACTCTTTACTTAATCAGACTTAAATTAACTATAGTCGAATGATAATAAACTATGAAGTTGAGTGAAAAGTCAATGTTTGAAGGTATAATGACAGTCAATATGCATTATAATATCAGTGACATTTACAGTGAAATAAATCGGTGAAATTTACAGGCTCTGGGAAAATCTGGCTGTAACATTGGAGGAAATAAGTTGGATTTCAACAATAGGAGGTGAACTCTGCAATGTTGACGTTCGTTTTGGCTGTATAAATGGGCTAAATTAGTCGGATATAAAGATTCCACTAGGCAGGAAGTAGACTATAATGATGTCATAATCGTCATTGGAATTAAGAAGATAAGAAAGAATGTCACCCAGGAAAGTTTCAGGAACTAACCAGTGACACCCGTGACGTTATGTATTTATTAACGGAACGATTAAGATTAAAAATGTTGCAAGCATCAAGAAAAATCCAATGGTGATGAAATAACACAATTTGAAGTACCAGAAAAATTTCTTCTTTCGGTCTGATCCAACACTTGCTCGGCAACCCCTTAATCGTCGGGGTTATCGATAATATGTCATTGCCAGTATCCCTTTTCACAGCAGCTTGTTCGATCAATTCTTGCAACCAGATGTCTTTCATAAATGCGTAAGTATATCCGGCTTCATGCAACAAACTGTATTGGAATTTGTTGTTTTTGTAGTTTGAATCCGTGTCTGTGAAGCCTATGGCTCCCCATAACACTACTATCAGACCAGAGCCAGAACGCCCAGTACCACCCTTGCGATGTAAGGTTGTTCTAAGTGAACCGCGCCAAACCGCTGAGGTTTTCAATTCTTACTTCCTGGTCGATCCAACATTCTGTTGAAAGCTTAGAAAATATATGTCCAAACTGATTTTGATGTTAACGATTCATTGGCTAGCTTGTGGTCTTTCAAGGTGTTCTTTATTGCCACTGTAAACTTTCCTGCGATTATTTTGTTTCTATTTATGATGATTAAGTGAAACACATTTTTACCTGGTTTACCGACTGTTACAAGGTTCCTACAACACGGTTAATTATTCAGATTAACAGAATGTCGCATTCTTTAGATTCTGGAGCAGTAGTGTAAATATATACAGTCGGCACTCTCTAATCTGAACCCATTTGTACCTACCCATTTTGTGTTCGGATGAAGAATAGTTCGGAGAAGAGAATAGACAATGCAAAATGTTCATAACAATGCTCAGTGAGTTGTTCAATCATTTTTAATCATTTTTCATACAACATAACACGATTAAGGGGTTGCCGAGCAAGTGTTGGATCAGACCGAAAGAAGAAATTTTTATGATAAAACATTTCAATCAGCTTTAAAATAATCAGTGATCGTAGTTTTTTTCGACTTCTGCAAAGAGCACTTTTCAAATTCATTGCTCAGTGTTTAAAAGCAAAAAAGCTTTATCAGAAAAACTTTCGCAATTCTCTTACATGTACGTTTTTGTATGAGTAAAACTTTTTCGAACGTCTGAGGTTGTAACAGGAGTTGATTCTACCTCTGCAAGTTCAACATCATCGTCTTCTCGCTCTTCGTTGCAAATAACCATGCTAACAATTTCATTCTCAGTTAAACAGTCACCCATCGGTAAATCTAAATCAGTTGAAGCAAATTCTTCGAAAGTTAGCAACTGTTCAACTTGCAGTCGCTGTATTGGCTCGTTTAGTTCATCGAAATCGGAAGTGCTGTTATCTTCCTCGTCTTCGCAATAAGTCGGCAAAATTTCGTATGATTCCAACAATTTTTGATCGATTTTTGATCGACTAAATTCCGAGCGAGTTTCGTTTAAAAGAGCAGATTTTAAGTCTATGGTTTCCATTCTGCCATTTTCATCAATTTGCTGAAGCCATTCAGTAACTTGTAATTTTCTGTAGTTTTTCTTAAAGCATGCAATAATGCCGGCGTACAAAGGCTGCAAACAGGATGTCATGTTCGGTGGAAATTTTACAATTAAAATGTTGCTTAATTTTAAACAGTTGCATGAAGAATGGTTGTCGAGAAGCAAAACGATTTTTCTGTTTGACAACTTCATTCTTTGGTCGAAGCATTCCACCCAATCGCAGAAAATAACTGTTCATCCATGCTTTTGGATTAGAATAATAATGAACCGGTCGATCGGGCTCGAAGTTTTTGAAGCAGCGAGGCTTCTTACATTTTTTAATTACGATTGATTTCGAGCATTCAGTACCAGTTGCAGTGCAGCGCAGACCTACAGTTATTCTATCTTTAGACCGATTAGCGCCAGCCAATTTTTGAGTTGCCAAAGTTCGGTCTGGATCCATTCTATAAAATAGACCGGTTTCGTCCATGTTAAAGATGTCTTCGGGCGCATAGTTAGCTAACAAAATTTGTAAATTTGTTCGAGCTTCATCACCCGATACAGTATCGACGCTCGCAGCTTCACCATGTTTGATTACTTGCGAAATACCATGGCGTTTTTTTAACTTTTGAAGCCACCCGACTGAATTCACTCGATACACCGAGCCTGGCTCCAAACTCGCATACTTTATTTTGCAGCATATCGTCTGAAATCCCCGAGACACCATGATGAATCGTAATTTCATTTAACCACATGACCAGAGCATCTTTCAACTGAGAATTTTGAACAGTTTTATGCTGTTTTACATTTTTGGTTTCAATTGACACTTTCAGCCATTTTGATGACTCTTTTAAAATTTCAGATGTTTCAGATGTTGTTGATTTGCCAATTTTGAGACCAAAATTCGTTTCCACAAGATTAATTAAATCTTGAAGCATATAATTAGGAATTCTAACTTTTTCAGAACAAATATACTTTTTAATTTCATCAGTAATCTCAGTTTGATTGCGCTTGGACATTTTTAAAATAGCAACTTTTTTTTAGATTTACAGTTGCTCAAACAATGCCAGTTGAGGGCAACAAAGTGTATAATTATTACTTCATGTTTGCTGAAAATGCATGCAAATTTCACACTGTTTAAAAACAAGTTCAATTGGTTCGGATTAAGTCCAGTTGGTTTGGTTTAGGGAGTACTAAATACAGTGTTTCTTCATTGGGTCTTAAACAGTGTCTGTTTGGATTTCGGATGAAGAAGTTCGGATTACAGCAGTATTTTAACATGAAAAATTATTCATTCAGTGAAAAAATCATTCGGATGGTGCAAGATTCGGAATACAGAAGTTTGGATTAGAGAGTGCCGACTGTAGTCGCATATTCTTCTTTTATGTCAGGAAAAAACAAATAAAGCCACATTTAAAAAAAACTCACTGACTAGGAATATTAATGCAAATAGATATTTCTTTGAACGAGTCACAACACAAAATACAAACTCTCTGTTTAAAATAATACACTGGAATGAAAGAATGTCAGCCAGTCACATCTTCATAACGAACAACAATACAAACAAACAAGATTTTAAAATATATTTCTAATTAAGTTTCTATTTGCTGCCCAAAACACTCGAAAACAATCCTTTGAACAAGCCGGGGCTAGTCGCCTGACCATCGGCGACTACTTGGTTTTGATACTTCGCAGTCGAATTGTCCAAGAACTCTTCGTAGGCCGCGTCTCGTTGTTTCAGTAGTTCGCGAATTTCTTTCGTGTCAGCGTCCAACTTTTCGACGGCCTGTTGAAACCTCTTGCGAGCTTCGGTGAACTCCACTTGAAAAGTTGACATCTCCTGTTTCTTGGCGGCCAACTTCTTCTCAACAGTCTCGATTGACGAAACGACCGGTGGTCGGCATTCAGCCTGCAGCAGCTTCACATTATATTTGACGTCTTGCAGCCAATTGTCGCCGTATACGCATATTATATGGTCCCTCGGCTCGAGTCGGATATTGGCGCTATTTTCGAACGTGTCCAGCAGATGAAAATGCACCGGCGTTTCTTTATCGTCGGCAAAGAATTTCAACGGAAACAATTCCGATAGTTGCATATGATCGAACGGTACGAAATACATTTCGGCCGTCGTGTATTGTTTACGCTTGAGACTCTCCTCGATTTGTCTCACGCCGCCCTCTTTATCGAACAAGATCAGTTTGAATTTGCTCATCGACGGCGATCGACATATGAGAATTACGCCTTTCTTGCAATCTTCTTCGGTTAATCTGAATAATTAATTATTAGCTCAAGTACAGCTACAAAATGGCTAGCGAAACTAGGTGATGGGTCAACTCTAGTTCGTTGACGAGCAGCGCTACTTAAATAGCAACTTTGTTGATGAGCAATTTAGTCAACGAGCAATGCTAGTCAATGAGCAACTCTCATCACTGAGAAATGCTGTCTAATGAGCAACTTCAGTCAGCTAGCAACTCTTGCCAATGAGCAGTGCTAGTCATGAGCAACTCTTATTGACAAGCAACTCTAGTTAATGAGCAACTCCTGTTTGAGCAATGGCAGTCAACGAGCAATGCTGCTCGACGAGCGCCTTCAGTCAGCTAGCAACTCTCGTCAATGAGCAATGCTAGTCTACGAGTAACTCACGTCCACGAGCAACTAAGAGTACTATCCAAGCGTACCTCAGACGATAGAATTTGCCGTCTTGTCGCTCGACCCGATCCGTGTACAGCTTGCCCGGCACGAGATCCGTGACCAGATTGACGTCCGCCGGCTCCTTCCCGTCGATGATATCCTTGGCTTGGCACAGGATCTTGGGCGTAATCTGCGTGGGCAGCGGCACGCCCAGCTTGGTGAACAACGCGCCGAAGACGCGCGCCACGCCCGACATCTCGCCCACGTCGATCCCTTCGAAATCGACGACGGCCCCCGAGGGGCCCGATATATCGTATTGGCGCCTTTTGTTCGGATCCGACAAAACTGCGTACGCGATCGAGATCTCTTTGAATTTTTCCTGGCATTCGTGATCGCCCGGATTTCGATCCGGATGAAATTTCAACGCCAATTTTCGATAGGCGTTTTTTATCTGCGACTCCGTCGCCGATTTTTCCACGCCGAGAACTTCGTAAAAATCCTTCCGGACGTCGACTTTTTTCGTTTGATCGACCGCCGCCATCGTAAACGACGAAAAAATGACAAATTTCGCGTCGTCTAAATGTCTCTTTCGCGCAAAAATGGGACAAGATACGAAAAATGCGAATTTCGCGTCGTCTAAACGCTTGGTTCGAGCAAAAATACGTGAAAAACGAAATTCCGACCTTGAAAACGGGCAAATTCGTGTATAAAAAAGGAAGAAATTAATAAAAAATAATTTTTCACTTCGACTTTCGACGTAAAATTTCTACGTTTCTCGTTTGCGACCAAAAGAGCGACAGCTAGCGCAATTTCGCGTCGTCACTTTTATTGATCGGGGCGAAAAACGCGAACGTATAGAGAAATTTTATGTTTCACCCTTCTACATTGTAATTTCATTTCGTTCGCACGACTAGAGCCAGTGTCCCGTTATTAGTTTACTGTAGGAGGGAGACGAAGGTACCAATTTTAATTTTAAGTGGTTTTTTTATTTTTTTTTCATCACAAATATTTCAAAAAACAATTCAATTTTCGCCAACTTATTTTAATCTTCTTCTCAACAAACTTTAACAAATGAATTTTTCATGTAAATTTGTTTTTTTTTGCCTAAACTTGATAATCGCCTCTGGCCAATTGGCGTTTTTGTTTCTTCTTCGATTCTTTCTTCTTCTTCGTCGCAGCTTCGTCGTCGGTCGGCTTGCTGACGACGTCCTCCTTTTCGCTGAGGATCACTTCCACGTGACACGGCGACGACATGTATGCTGAAATAAAAACAAAAAAAATGGTCGTAAAAGTCATAGCCGTTCAACTATAGTCCACTAGCCAGGAGACTATAGTTCGCAAGCCGTGGGACTACATAGTTCATCACTAGCCGGGAGATTATAGCCCAGTAGACTGGAGACTATAGTTCGCTAGCCATGGGACTATAGTTCTCTAACCGGGAGACTATAATTCACTAGCCAGGAAACTATATTTCACTAGCTGGGCAGCTAAAGTCCATTAGCTAGGCAACTATAGCTCCATAGCAGGCGACTACAGTCCACTATCTCAACATCATATAGTTCGCGACAGACAACTATAGTTCACTAGCTAAGGAAACTGTAGTTCATCGTTTACGATTGATTCGGCCGTGAGCTCGGTAAGTTCTCCTTCGCATTTTCGGCGCCCGTTGAACTTGAATATGATCTACCAACAAGTGGTCGACGTCCAGTCCTTTATATTCGGCGTTGCTCTCGGCGTTCCTCAACAACTGCAACAAGAACTCGGCGGATTTCTTCGGCCATCGTCCTTGCGTGTGGCCGAAATGTTTAGCCTGAGAAAAAAACCAAAAAATCGGTGAAATTTCAATGAAAAATGGTCATGGATATGAAACTATAGTTATATAGTTTCTTGGAGTAAACTATAGTTATCCAGCAAGCGAGTGGACTATAGTCACCTGGTTAATGAGCTATAATCAACTAACCAGTGAAATATAGTTGCTGGCTTGTGAACTATAATTGTTTATTTTCAAACTTACTTGGGCTTTTCGGCCGACGCCGCCGCAAAATCGACGAAACGGTATGACCTCTTTTTTCTCGACGACATTTTTCAAATACCTAACTGCGCGCTTCAACGGCATTTTCTTGATGGCTTGAGCCGTTTCTCGGGTGTTCTAAAAGAAAATTTAGACAGTGTAAATAGAGTAAAAGCAAAAAACAAAAAACAAAATTTAAACTAAAAATAACAAATTCAGTTAAAAATTAAAATAATGACTTAAAACCATAAGAATAATTTAAAAATTTATTAAATTACTTTGAAATGCACACGCAAATCGGAACCGCGCGCTTTGCAAGCTAAAAAAACAAAAAACGCATCGAATTTTCGATTTAAACTTGCTAAAAATCGAAACTACCACAAAAAATCGAAAAATCGAGCGATTTTTTGTCTTACATTTCGTCGGATTTTCCGGATCTTGAGAATAATGGATTTTGCCCATTTTTATAGACGATCGGCTCCTTTTCGACTAAATAAAAACTAAATTCTTGTTTTAAAATTCAACGAAAATTTCACTAGCCGTTTTTCCGATTTTGATTTTGTGGCTGTAAAAAAGTTTTATGTTGTTGTACGCGCAATTGTACCTGCTCATCAAAAAATATTTGGCGCTATACATTAAAAATAAATTCCAATTTTTCATCATTTTAATAAGTGCCCAGTGTTGTCTTAGTTGCTATACTTGTTCACTTACGATGTTTTAAGAGTGACTTATAAGAGTGACTTTTAAAAGACTATAAATTTTCATTGATTTTAACTACCTTGTGGCAATAGTTGTCCAGTAGCTGTCCACTTATTATTATTGTTGTTCATGGCTATAGTTGTCCACAGTGACTATAGTTGTCCAGTAACTATAGCTGTCCAGTGACTATAGCTGTTCAGTGATATAGTTGTCCAGTAGCGATAGTTGTTCAATTACTATATAGTTGCCGAGGAAAAAAATGCTGGTTAGTTGACTATAGTTGTTCAGCGACTATAGTAGTCCAGTGGCCATAGTCATCGAATGATTTCAGTGACTAGATAACTATAGATATTCGTTGACAACTTTTCATTGACTATATTTGGATAAATAACTAATGTTTTGGGTGTATGTCTGCATCAACAAAGATTTTATAAGTTATTTATGGAAATAAGTAATTTTTGTAATCCATATGTGTCTGACCCAGGTTTTTGAGAGGGTGGGGCATTCTCATCAATCCAATGCCTACTTACTAAAGTACATTCACAATTGCAACTCAACAAGATTACAGTAAGAATGATTTGCAAGTATCGCGGAAAACACAATTTTGAACCACTCTCAGTTTACAAAATGTATGTAGGCTAATGTCGGCTAAAAAACTAGGTTAACCATTTTGTTAAGTGTAAGTGGTTCAATATTTGTATTTCCGTTGTACCTGCACATAATTCTTACTGTAATCTTTTTGAGTTTGCAATTGTGAATGGACTATACTACTTTTCTTATTTGTACAATTCAAATGGAAAACCAATTTTCGCAAATAAGTTACCAACTAAGGAAATCCCTGTTATTGTCCGTTCTTTTTTTCATTTCGTGTTCCTTACGAAATGTTTCTATTGTACCATTGGGCACTTGTAACATTTACGAAAAAAAACCATTGCGAAATTATTTCAAAACACTCGCTAAACAAAAACAGTATTCTTTGAAAATATTTTTCAATAAATTTTTCCAATGTTTGGTCATAGAGAGTTTTCAACTCTCTCAAAGTAACAAGTTACACCCAAAATATGCCCCCAAAAATTTTTATATTTTTCAACACTGTCGACTTTCGCAAAATGTTGACAAGCTCGATTGAACGCCCGAAAGTCATTCGGCGAAACAAAATTTGACGCAGAAAAAATGCCGAGCCGATCCCTTAAAAACTAGTCTCGCGATAGCCCGAGTCCTACACATCCATCTAGGGAGGTTCGGGATACGCGAGCCATACCGCTATGCGGGGACTATAGTTCGATTGGACCTATAGTTGTCATTGTTGACTGGTGAAGTCGCAAAGTTGACTGTCTAACAACTTAAGGTATCAGCCACGCTGGAAAACTACCGTCTTCGTAGAGCGCGAGGTTCGAAACCGGTTTCATGGAAAATGACTGTACACGAGCGAACCACGCGCCCGTTTCGAAAATCGTTTGTATTTATGTCCACCCCTCGCTAGTATTTCTCTCAAACTATTGTTGAAATTTTTCTCCAGCGAAAAGTGTTGTCTCTCTCTCTCTCACTCTCTCGAAATGTTTGTTCGATACTTTCACCGCTATAGTTCGTCGGTGAACTATAGCTGCTGTTTAACTATATTCCTATTGAATTTGCTCTTTGGGGCATCCCTCGGTACTCTCGAATGTCAGAAATCTCTGGAAACGGATAGAGCCACTTTGGATAAGTGTCGAGGAGACTTTTGCGTCACCAACGTGGTTTCCACCGCGGCTGGTGGACCGTCGGTGCCCATGATCACGTACGGGTGTTTGACCGGGTTCGACATGAAAGTCGGATGCACGGTGGACTCGTGGAATAATACCGTGTGCGTATGCAACGACCGAGACATGTGTAACGCTAATCTCTCATCGCTCACTCAGCAGCCGCCGACCAAGGTCCGAGTGGAATGCTGGAGCGGTATAGTCAGGGATGGGAAACTCGTCGGCAACGAAAAGTGCAAAGGTCAAATGTGCTTGCTGTCCTACGCCGATACCGTTACCGGCACCCCGGCCGAAATTACAGCAGGATGCGTCTACGATATGATACCCAGCTATTACACAGGCAAGGGGTGTCTCCTGTTTCCGAATAGCCAAGGTAATCTAATCGAATCGCGGTCTATAGTTCACTAGTCAACTATTCAGACTTTGAATTTCAGGTGGCAATGACACGTGGCAATGCAGGTGTCAAGAGAATCTCTGCAATTCTCCGTCGGAATTTACCATTCCGACGAGAAGCGGTAATGTGAAATGCGGGGCCGGATTCGTCAACGCGAACAAATCTCAAGCCGGACCATTCCAAAAGAACGCCGGCGCTTGTACCGGAGATTTTTGCTTGTTGACCCCTATGGGCGAACCGCCGGTGGTCTACAGCAAGGGCTGCATCAGCGTGTCCAACGGGGCCGTGGTGACCAGCAAACGGTACAAGTTCGACATCGGCAAATCGACGGACATTTACGTGTGCAATCAGGAAAACTGCAACGAGGATATCGCGACAGCGTTGAAATTCATCGGAGGCTCGGGAACGAGCGACGGCGAGCAGGAATCGGTCACCGGCCAGCAAACAATCGCTGGTAATGAAAATCTTCCCGCAACCACTCCTGCTAACCTTTCCGCAGTAGTTGAATCAGTCACGGACGCGAGCCGTGGTAACGAATCCTCGAACGAAGCCGTTAGCACTAACGCACCTCACGATCACGAGCATATGCACGGAATGAACCACGGTAACATGGTAATGCCCATGATGCACGAAGACGAGCGCGCGGGCAGTGCTACTAACGAAACTGTAGTTGAAACTAGCACTGTCTTAGTCGTAGTCGGTGGTAACGACACCAACGAAGAGCATGTGCATGTTCACCACGGCAGCATGGAAATGCCGATGACCCATGGAGATGATGGTCGCACGGCAATGAATGAGTCTACCCCCATTATCCTGTTCGGCAATGACTCGGCCACTGTTGCGACTGAAATTATTTCAGTGAACGAGACCATTCTCATTACGACGGTGATCACTGTTAACGAATCCGTTACTGTGGTACCCGCGAATCCGATCTTGGTCGGCCATTTGGATAATACGACGACGAATGAAACTGTTCACGAGAATCCGACGCTAGCTCTTGGTCCGGTGGTGAATGAAACTGCGCCCGACAATGGAACTACAGTCAATCCGAAACAGCACGACCATGCGCCGAAGAAAACCGACGGACCCTCGAAATCGGCATCGACGTGGACCGTATCGACATTCCTTTTAGCCTCGCTAGCGATCTTCGTTCTAGTCTCTCAGTGAATGATGGTCATTTGACGTCTACAAAAACTTTGCCAATTCTTTATAAATAATCGTTCCAATGTTTTTGTTTTTGTTGTTGAAATGTTCTTAGAAAATTGTTGTAGTTGTAACTTGTCGTTTAATTAATTAAGCTGATTAATACCGGTAAATTACATGTGATTTATTGTAAATATGGTAATGGGTATGGGTTTGATATTAAAAATAATCAAAAATTAGCCAAAATTGATCCTAACTGTACTTGAATACTGGATTAGAGTTTCTATGACGAGATAGGTTTCAGGACCCGTTGACTTAAAGGTGTGTTGGTTTAAGAGCGCGTTGGCTTTAAGGGTCACGTTGGATTTAAGAGCGCTTTGGATTTAAGAGCGCATCGGCTTAAGAACGCTTTGAATTTAAGAGTGTGTTGGGCTTTAAAGAGCGTGTTGGCTTTAAGAGCGCTTTGGATTTAAGAGTGCGTTGGTTTTAAGAGCCCATTAGCTTTAAGCAATCGTAGGCTGTAAGAGCATGTTGGATTTAAGAGCGCGTAGGGCTTTAAAAGATTGCATTTGTTATTGCACCATAGATTAGTACATTTGTCTGAGTGACAATTGCTGACAGCATGCTTTTTTGTCACTCGATTGCGTACTTTTGTCACGCGGTTTTTAATCGTCGGTTTACTTGCGCAACTAACACGATGTTGATTTTTAATGTTTCAAAAAAAGTTGTTTAACAACCGGTTTTTTACATGTCAAATTAACATCATAGTTGACGCCCCCCCCCCCCGATTTACTATTGTTTGGTTGTTTTTTTTTGTTTCGATTGGATTTTTCTTTTGTGTAATTGCGGCATGTTTTCCAGTCGAAAATCGTCAAAATATTTGTATTTTTTTGTTCTTTATTCTGCGAAAAAGTTAAACAAACTGTAGTGTTTGCATTTTTGTACAGTGAAAACAAATTCTGGTTACGTCAACTGTACATATTTTTTTCGACTGTACTTCGTAACACGGTCAAGTCTCATTTCGCATTAACGTCGCTAAAACTATTGTAGAAAATTGACTTGCAATTTGACTGTACAAAAATACAGGTTTACCCATTCAGCAGGCTCAGATTTAGAATTTGTTTGAAACTGTAATTCTATGCTGTATAAATCTTTGAAGAGTATTTTTAATACGGAACTGTAACAACCATGAAAATACAGTTCGCTCTATTTCCTATACAGTACAACTAAAGTCAAGGTTACTCACAAATAGGGGGGGATTCCTTTCATTGTTATTGAACTGGGACGTTTTTTTTGTTTGTCAGTAGGATAACAAGCAAATAGAGCAATCAAAAATTAATTGTTGACTATATTTGATATCTATCAACTGTAGGGACTAAACGACTATATTCACTATACAACTGTAGTCGATGAACAAAATGCTTGGACTGAACAAATGTAGCGACATTAACTTCAATTCATTAAGCCAATGAGGACAAAAAATGCTACAGGTCTATGTTCTTGCGCATCAAATTGCGAAAATTTCAAATTAGTTTTCGATATTCATAAGACTATTGTCCGCTGACAAATAAACTATAGGGCAACTATAGTCCACTATAGTCCACTAAAATAGCCAACTAGAGTCCATCATCACGGCAACTATAGTTGATACAAATTCAACTACAGTTTTCTTGCGTACAACAATTGAGCGATTTTTATGTAAATTCATCCTTACTTCATTCCAAAAATTTGTTTATTGTCTGCTACAACGCAATCCTACACAAAGTTTGTTTTTAAAGCTTGCGTTTCGTGCAATTTTAATTTCACGGCGGGAAATCGTCGAAAACCATGCCATACAAAATTCTTTCGAGCTTTTTTACGAATTCCATCGTGAAAAATGTTGAATCGAAACTGCGCAAGGAAAAAGACGGCGCCGTCCGGAGAAAAATCTTCGCGTTCGAGGGCGAGGCCGAAGTCGTCGTCAAAGAGGAAATCGCCTCGTTGGAGAGTCGAAAAATCGGCATCTTCGTCGACAGCCGCAATAAAATCGAAAAAACGAACAGTTTCTTCGGTAAAACGACTTGTTTCCGTTTCGTATGCGAAAGATGCTGTCAGCCGACGGGAAAATCGCTGAGCTTGCACGCTTCCGAGCTCCCGCGGCGAACGAGGGCCAACGGATGTCGAGCGTTCGCCGTTCATCAATTTTACGTAATCAACAACGTCAAGATTTGCGTACAGCGGATTTTGTCCGAGCACAACGGCCACGATCCGTCGGATCCCGACGAAAGCCGATTATCGCGGATTTGCCCGGATTTATCGGATAAAATCTTTTTTTGGCTCGATCAAGGATTTTCGCCGCTCGAAATCGCTCAGCGCTGTTTGGCGTGGTCGAAAAGTAAAAATCACATCGATCGCAACGATCGCCGATATTTTCCCTCGGGCAAAGACTTGCAAAATTTGCATAGATGCTACGCCGGTCGGCTGGCGAGAAATCGTCAACTGGAACTCGACCATATCGAAAAGGCTGCCGCGAAAGTGGATGGAACGGAAAAATCGCCCGATACGTCGCTAGCCGAGCACGTTATTTGTTTTCGACGAGCGAAATCGGGCGAATCACCGCTGATACTCGTTCAGACCGAGTTGCAGCGCGAAATCATGAAGAAACACGGCAACGAAGTCGTCTTCGTCGCAGCCACGGAAATCGGCTGCGCCAGCCACGAGTACATCATGTACTCGTTGACCATTAAAGAGGTGGACAGCGGTCAGGCTGTTCTCGTTTGCTGCGCCTTCGCGGGTACATCGTCGGAGGACAGCATTTATGAATTTTTCTACACTTTGTACGAATATCTGCTGAACGACGGATTCGTTTGGAGACCCGAGTAAACCAACTATAGTCGCTGTTCAACTATAGTCTGTGTACAATTATCGAGCGATGTCCGGTGAGATTTTTTGTTTTTTTTAAGCGCTTGCATGCTAGATATCGCTTTCAAAGATACGAAATGTTTGGACGAGCTGTTCGGAAATCAAACGTCGATATTTCTTTGCTGGTATCGAGTTCTAGAAGTAGGTCGCGGTCGAATATAGCCGGCGATGATAGTTTGTACTTTTTGCTCTTTTCGAAAGGAAATAGGTAGATGGATGATGAAGGAATGCGAAGGCGTACGCCGTCAGAAAACGGCGAGGGACGGCGTTCTGCAATTGATGTGGTCGTCGAAGCATTGTTCGACGGTGAGCTATCAATAATGAGCGGATAAGTGTCTCGGCTAGTCGCGTTTTTTGTTTCAGGAAGAGCTTTTCGTGGAAAAATGGGATTCGCAGGCTGTTCGCCTGCCCGACGACGCGGCCAACTATCTGTCGGACAATTGGAAAACTTGCTCGCGTCAGTGGGCCGATTATGGAATTAAATACTACCTCGATTATTCCGACCCGGAAATAGACAGGTATAGTCGCGCGGAAAATTTAGTTGTCGACGGACTATAGATTACCATCGACTATAGTTCTTCGTCCCCTTATAGTTGTACATCGTCTATAGTTGGGTGTTTTTTCACTGGCTGGCTGTTTAGGTTTTTCGTGACCGTAAGGAATTATTTCGTACAAAATTATTCTCATCGATCGTTGCACGAAATGGTCGCGTTAATAGGAAATCAAAGCGTAAAAATCGACGTGCAAATCGCTGATTATCGTCCAAAATCGAATGAAGACGAATTCGATTGCGCGATCGAACAGGCGAAAGTAGCCTTCGAAGAAGGTTCTATTAATGAACTATAGTTACGCGAAAGTCGCTAACTATAGCGCGAACTATATATAGTCGCCTAGCTAGCTGACTATAGTTGCCTAGATAGTGGGCTATAATTGTCTAGATAGTGAACTCTAGTTGTCTAGATAGCGGGATTATAGTTGCCAAGCTATGCACATAAGCTTAGTTGCCTAGCATGCCCCGCTAGTGCGCTATCGGTGCTTTTTTTATTCGAAGGACTCGGACAGAAAGTTAGCTGGCGATCGCGCTCGATCCAAATCATCCCGTCGTTCAGCCTGCCCGATATCAACTACAAAGTGAACGTAGTCGAATCGTCGTGCGCCTGTCCGCAGAATTATAGACGCCGAGTCAAGTGCAAACACCTGCGGCTCGTCGAGCTAATTTGCTCGGAGGAACATCCGCCGATCGCGGAAGACGACTTGCGCGCCGAGGAAGCGCGGATTTTATTTCGAAACGAGCATTTCGCCGTGTTGGACAATTTTTTCCTAATCTTTAATCCGTCCACGGGATTTTCGAGCTCAGTGGACATCCAGGCTAGGCGATGTAGTTGCGCGACGTCGCAGTACGGAAGCGACTGCGTGTGTGTGAAAATGTTAAGGCTGTGGCTGGCGGCCGACGGTCGTCGAACGGGCGACGACGTCCAGCTGAGTCGCGTGACCGACGACGACGAGGCGGATGACCGGCGGCCGACCGATGGCGGCGACGAAATACAAAAAATGTGCCTGGATATCGTGGCTAAGTTGCGCGCCGACAGCGACTACCGTCCGACGGACAGCATGCTGACCGACATGCGTAAATTTCACTCGGCCTTCGTTTCGGCTTACGCAAGCGAACGAAATGTGACTCGCCGCGACGATTTAGTTGCAGAAAGTAGTAAGAGACGAGCGTCGGCCGCGAGTACGATGGTCAAGCGGAGGAAAATTTGAGAAGATGTTTATATCAAATTGTAATTAATTAATTGTCCGTTTTTAATTATATTTATTTGATAAATAATATTTTTTATTTTGTAAATTCGGTTCTATTTTGCGTTTAAAATTTGAATTTGACTGTAAAAATTTAGTGGACTATAGTTGCCCTATAGTACATTTACCAGTAGGCTATAGATTTCTGAAAAATCTTTAGTTCAAATAAGTAATTGAATTTTTCGCAATTGATCCGCAAGTACAAGCGGCTGTAGCATTTTTTGTCCTCGTTTTGCAGATTTTTGGCCTACTGTATAGAAATTAAAATTGCAAATTTTCTTGGAATTCCAATGAAATTTTTGTTTTAAAATCAACGAAAATGGGCCTTTTGGAAAACGATCAGGTGCAGAATTCGATTCGTTTTGCTTTTTTGCACGTTTTTTATCAAATTTTTGTTTCATTTTCTCTGTTTCCAGTTTTTAACGGAATTAACGAAAATGTTCACGAAATCGCGAAACGGTGGCTCGGTATCGATAACAATGAAACGATGCAAGAAATTTGTTTTAAAAATCGTTAAGAGAGTTTAGTTTCTGTTTTATAAGTTTTTTTTTGTATTTCAGGGGACGGTCGCACGAAACCGAAGCCGCAAAAAGACGATCCCCAGCAGACGGTGCATCATCAGCAGGAATACAAATGCCTGTTTCGCGCAAAATTGGCAAACAAGAAAATCAGCACGGTTGTAAGCAGGAATTTTGATTTTCAACTATTGGCACTAATGGACTATGGTTGATCGTTAACTGTAGACTCCCTTCAACTATAGACGCCTTTCAATTATAAACGTCCTTAAACTATAGACGCCCATCAACTATACTCTCTTGTTAAATATAGTTTGTTTAGGTGAATCCGAAAGAAGTGAATAAATTCCAATTGGCGTATGCTAATTTAATTAAATTGAACATCGACAATTTGAAGAAACGCGATCGAAAATCGGACAAGGATAAAAAGCCGGCCGCCGCCCGAGCTACAAAATCGGATCATTGAAAAAAAAAATTTTAACTCGTTGTCCAGTGCAGATTTTTTGTTTTCGTTATTCTACTTCGGGCAAATTTCTTGTTATTCCCCTTTTGAAATGTAAAAAGTATTTGGAATTTTTTAAATTTCTTTTTAAATTTACTCAACAAAAAGAAACAAAACAAATTATTACAGAACGTTTGAAAATTCAATAAAACGAAAAATGACTCCTAAACGACGTAGCCAGTGACGAAATTTTGTTTTTTTTTTGTTCAGTTTTGCGTCAAAATCTCTGCGGCTTCTTCTTCGATGGTTTTCGACACTGCTTTCACGTCCTTGCACCAAGCGTCGAACCGGTCGGACATGGCGCCGATTTGCTTTTTGTCCAATACCCTCGGCTGGACCCAAGTGATCGACACCTTCTGCTCGACTTCGTCGATGAGGCCTTTGGCCAGGTTCAAGGAAAGAGCCTTCATCACCAATAGTTCGACCTAAAATATGCTAAGTTTACTCGTCTATAGTTTACACTATAGTTGTCGATAATTGGCAACTATAGTCGACACTTCTTGGCAACTATAGTCGACATTTCTCGGAACTATAACGGCGAATAACTATAGTTTCTACGCGACTATAGTTAACTCGCCTCTTTCATGGGAATGTCCGCCGTTCGCGCGATTTCGTCGAAGGATATCTGTCGGTCGCGCGCCGGCCGAGCGAAGGCCATCTCCATTAAGCACAGCAAGCGAATCTTCCTCTCCAACAGCGCGCTCTGATTGCGCAAGTCGTCCTGCTTCGACCACACGGGGCGGAGCATTTCGAATTTTTTCAAATCGCCCGAGTTGAACGCGAACAGCAAGTCGACCAGCCACGTTTCCGCCGTGCCCTTCAACGAACTCAAAACCGGGTGAGCAAGCTGAAAAAACGAGCAAAAAAACTTCACTGGCTAGTGAATTATCAATGTAACAAACGAAAATAGTCACTGGACAATCATAGTCACCGGACAATTATTGTCAATGAACAACTATAGTTCTTACCAGTTCTCCGAAGTTATATACGTTTTCGCCTAACAAAGCCGCCAATCCCAAACAAAACGCTTGTAAAGCTTTATCCTGAGCTAAAACAAGAAATTGCCCGTTTCTACGCAAATGAAGACGAGATTTTTGTTTATCTACTGCTCATCTTGTCGACGTCCGAACATCCGAGATATCGTAGAGCCTCTCGATAATATGCCGCGTAGTCGCCGATCTCTCGCAAGTACACCGACGACGTCTTGTAGTAAGGCCCGTGGACTTTGGTCACGCCTTCGAGCGCGTCCAATTTCGGCTGGGCTTCTTCCAAAATGAGTTTCACTTCGCGGATATACGGGCAACGATTGGATTTATCGCGGATCGACAGTTTCAAATCGGCTATGCCGACGAGGCACAGAATCACGGCTTCTTCGTTGGACTTGACCACGGTTTTGGCGTTTTCCAAAAATTTAACGCCCTGTTCGGGGTCTAAAACAAAATTAGCTAGCCAACTATAGTCCACTAGCCTAGAAACTATAGCAGACTATAGAAGAAACTATAGACCACTAGCTAAGCAACTTTAGTCCACTAGAAAAACAACTATGGTTCACTCGCCGGGCAACTGTAGTCCACTCACCAGGAAACAATTTCGCCATGACGAGGAAGATTTCGGCCATCGTCAGCGGATTAGCTCGATGTTCGAAATCCTTGATGAAATTCTCGTAGACGTCGTTCATTTTTTCGTTGGCCGTAAACGAATCGTTTCTGATGCATTCTTGCAATTTTACGGTCAGCTGATGCCACAATCTGGGCAATAACGCGAAAAGTTAAAGAAAAACGACCGGAAAAACAAATTTCGCGACAGAATTCTTACTTTTTATTGTAGAAATCTTGCAATTCTCGCCAACATTCGGCGTTCTGCCCGGAGGCTTCCGTAAGGCGAGCGGTTAAATAATCGTCGACTTTATTATTCATTTCTAAAGGAAAAACGACGGAAATTCGTTAGTTTCGAAAAAATGCACGAAAACGAATTAACGAAACAAATTTTCGGTCAAAATCGAAATCGCAAATTCATCGACAGACAGTGCAAGCTTTGCCATATTTCGTATTCAGATTGAACCTGAATTAAATGACTATTTATTCACCGACTTCAGTTTTTAGCACTATAAATACTCAGTTACCGGTATTATAATTGTACGGCGACTATAGTTGTTTATAGTTTCTGTACTTCATTCAATGACTGTGTATATTTTTCATTTTTCCTAACTTCAACTTGTCATATTCAATTTTAATAAATAAATAAAGCGAAATAAATAAAAGAAATAAAGCGCTACTTCTCAAACATACTGATTTCTTATGTCAATTTTACTTGTCTAAGTCTTTCACAAATTGCCCAGTAGTTTTACTTTTATACGCGAAAATTGTAAATTTTTACACTTAAAGTGAATGAGTAGGGCTGCCGCGGCGCGACTCCTGGCGCCACCCTAACCTGCACATCGATCGTGCCAGTGTCG
>JAQGBA010000161.1:0-57583 GCA_034698125.1 Prionchulus punctatus | reverse complement strand
GTTTTGCAAAGTCATTCACATTCATTTAACATTTTGACTAAAAATGAAGTTACGAGGTATTCGCAATTAGGTCTCGCAATGTTGGTGTTATGAATTCTGGCCTACTCAAAAACAAGCAAATGTGCGTAGGTTCAAAGAATATGAACGAGATCGCGCCTAGCATTTGCGAATGCTGCTACATCACGGACAGTGAATGTGACTTTTGCATGTCAACTGGGGTTCCAAACTACCAGTTTTGGAATCAATTCTCCTTGTCGTGCGGAAGTGGTGTGAAGTTAGTTAAAAAAATCTTGGGAATATTGGGTTGATTTTAAAACATCTGGCGGATCGATCATCGTTTACCATCTCATTCCGATTTTGTCAAGCTTTGAGCGCAATGACTTGATTTTTTTTGGCGTGACAGTTTCATATGTAATAAAAATTTTCAAATAGTACACAACTTAAAAGTAGTACTAGAAAGTACTTGAAAGCATAAAAAACAAAACTACTTTTATGTGGCTGTCGCAAAGTGAAGATGCACACTGGTGTGTATATGAAGAATGCAAGCAAACAATCTAATGTGTTATTATTTTGCATGTCCAAGAATTTGATGAAATTATTAGACTGGGCTTAATTGCAAAGTACCTAGAGATATTTACGCACAAAGGCTGGCAGAGCTTGCGAATAATGACAGCACAACCAAAGCAACTCAAACAATTGATGGAAGACTGTGGATTGCTGAGCTGGAATTGGAATTGGATATACATTAAAAAAAATTAAAAAAATGCCGATCTCGACCATTCCAGAATGAAAGAGAAAATTAAAAAGGAATACCTGAAAGGAGTCAGAAAGATACTATCAACTAAGCTCTAAGGGGAAAGTAAGATCAGAGCCATCAACACCTACGCTGTACCTTTCATCAGATACTCTGCTTCAAATACCAAGACCTTAAGACTGAGCTTCAACGCCTCTGGAAACTTAAAGGCAAAGTTGTATCAGTGGTAATAGGGGCTCTCGGAGCAGTTACGAAAAGCCATAAAAAGTATGTAAAATCTATACATGATATCCCTGCTGGCCCTGCTCGGAACATCAAAAATACTGAGAGAAGTACTATCCATCCCTGATTCTAGGTAAGAGTCCGAGGAATAGTGTAATATTCCAGCCACCTATATCCCACCATATATTTGCGGAAAGAAGCAGATATCGCCAACGATGTTGTCCATTTCACGGTTCCGAGACACTCGTAGGGGAAGCAAGTTGAATGACGAGGTCAGGAGCGGATTAGCGGAGAGCATAGTGCGCAGGTCCGTATCTAAACGCGTACTGTTTTACCACTTTTGTAAACGAATTTCGCTAATACAAAAATCTTAGCGATGAGAGTCTGACAGAAGGAAATGCGTCCGTTGGTCGGTGGGCCGCCAGGTTGAACGCATCTCTGCACATGGTTTCCGAATCGTCTCCTGAAAGACATCCCTGAAACCATAGTTCCCGTCTACGGTCCTCAACAAACTATTGTCCTTCATCAACTATAGTCCACCAGTAACTATAGTCCATTCACAAATGCAAACCCAAAAAGGTTACCGTAAGAATGATTTGCATGTAATGCGGAAAATTCACTTTTGAACCTCTAAGCGTTCTGAAGGTGCATAAAACAAGTGATGGACCAATTTGTGAAGTGTAAGTGGTTACCGCCGTACATGCTCATCATTATTACGGTAAACTTTTTGAGTTTACAATTAAGAATGGACTATATAGTTCTTTATCAACTATGGTCCTTCAACCAACTATATTTTACTTCAACCATAGATATCGAAGAAAAAAACAAATTTTATTCAACATAAAACTATAAATCGACGCACAGAATACGAAAAAATACACGGAATAATTACAGAAAACAAAAAAATCGTCGATCAAGTTTGATTGTCGGGCGACGGCGCCGGAACGTTCGGCGAACTGCTTCTCGATTGGGACATTTTCAACGTTCGCACGACGACCATCGACTGACCGGCGCCCGCGGACGCCGTCGCCGAATCGCCCTGTTGAGTCAGTACGGGCGGACCGCCGGCGGGAAAAAATCGACCGCCCGGTGCGCCGGACAGCGGGGTGCCCGTCGACGACGACGGGGTCGTTGAACCAGTGGGCGTCGACGGATCGCCTGAGAATCCCGCGCTACTGCGAACGTACATGACCTTTTGAGCCGAGGAGCCAGTGGAAAAATTTGTTCCGCCGGGCGTCGACGTGACGTTCCTGTAGTGGGGCGAGGCGGCGTAGCCGCCGTGACCTAAAATCCTGTGCGTCGACGAACCTGCGGGTCCGCCGCCCGCCGATGACAATTCCCTCGCTTGCACCATGGCGCCGTGCACCAGTCCGCCGATGTAGAATCCGAATTCGTTCCTGAATTCGGTCAAATCGGTCAACTGCGGGCAGTTGGCTTTGACGTGATTGCGCAACACTTTCTACAAACGAGACACGCCTGCGAATCATAACCTACAGTATAAAAAACTACACAGTATACCACAAGCAAAGATTTCAAATGATCGGCGCCGACTCGGTCCGACGTCACGAATGCGACGCCGTCGATTGCGTTTCGAATTTTCTCGCTTTCTACGGATATTTTCGGTAAGACGAAATTTTTCACTGTCTAAATGCAAAAAAGGCACAATTCAGGTGGAAAACTAAGCGAAAAGGTGTCAATTTTCGTTTACATCAGTTCCGAGCTCGTTTAAAGCGTTTAAAGCACCGAAAAGGGTCGAAAACGACGACGACTCGTTTTTCCAACAATGAGCCAATAAATAACTCAACCTCGATTGCAAACTGTTCACATGATTACTGTACTGTCTAAAACAAGTCAAGTTAATGTCTGACTGTATTAGCGACTACAGTTGCTAAGAGACTATAGTTGCTAAGAGATTATAGAGATTAAGAGATTAATGACTATGTAAAAATTTACTTGCATATATGGACCAACACTTTAGCAGCGAATTCTCTTAACGCCCAATGGTTATCGGCCTCAGGTCTCGAACAAAGTTGACTTCCGAGTATGCACGATAAAACGCCAGGCAATAAGTCGTGCAACTGCAAACAAGAAATCTGTCTGGAATTTACGCTTTCAGCGCCAAAAATGAAAACGTACGCATTTTTCCATGTTGACAGCTGGATTTTCCGTCAACGCTTTCACCATTCGCATGAGATAAATTAAAAGCGCCAAATTATGTTGAACAACGTTGCATTTAACCTGAAGATCAGACGACGCTACAGTAATATACAGTAAATATCTGACCATCATTTTCGAATTACGCCTTCGGATATGAAAAGGATCAAACGAGGTACCAACGGTTGCAGTCCAGTATCGTTGGACAGACTATTCAAAGCTTCCTGAAACAAAAATAGTTCCTGATATAAAAACAAAACAAAAAATGACTGTCTACCATTCTTTTCGTTTCGTCCGACCCGACAGCGCCTTCAGTAACTTCTTTGTAATACAGTTGTAACTCCTAAAAATTGACCGAGTCAGGCGATATCGAAACACGTACCGTGCTTGAAACTATTCGAAACGGGCGAAAACTTACAACGGAAACGTCGTGAGTCGACAACGACCGCACGTTGACAAGCTCGTGTCGCCTGAGTCTCAACAGTTCGGATTTCTTATCGGACATCAACGACTTCGCCGTTCCATCTTCGGTCATCGAAGCTAAAACGTGAAACGCGTATTTCCACGATGTGCAACGGTTTTGCACCCAGTTAGAACAATTCAAGTCACCTGTGACTGGATTTTCAGGCACAGCCGGTTGGATTCCTTCGATCGCTAGCCAATGAGCTACAGAGAATGCAAAACTTGTTTGAAAAATACACTTGCATATCAACTATACTTGCAGATGGACTATAGTCGCACGTCACCTATAATCCTTACTCAACTATAATTCATCAATAAGTACCTTTTAATGTCGCCTCCAGCGGCGTTTTCGTGTTCGACGAATTAATAATATCGTTCAATTCAATTTCTTTTTCTTCGCTAAAGAAAATCTCCCGACCGCCGCCGCTAGCGAAACGAAACGGAATGAAATCCGGCGCGGAAAACCCGTAGAAAGGCTGCAAAAATTGTCTCAAACGATTAAAATAGGGGTCAAAACACGAAACCTATAATGAAATTGCCTCTAAATTTTTGTATTTCAGAGATAGATCGAAATCTTCAGTGGACAATTTTCGTCGTTTCCCTTTCTCCATGAATTTCACAGAGTACTAAGAAAATAAACTTCATAAGCAAAAATAGGGACTATAGTTGATAAAGAACAATAATTGTATTTCAGATATAATCGAAATCGAAATCTTCAGTGGACAACTTTCGACAACTATAGTTGATGAAGTACTATAGTTGATGAAGTACTATAGTTGATGAAGTACTATAGTTGATGAAGGAATATAGCTGATGATAGTACCTGTAAAATTTCTTTCAGTCTATCGGTAACTTCCGTGGCCAAAATTTCAGCCACATCCTCCGAAATACCACTAATCCCCAACGATTCGGCCACAAGCTAAAAACGAGTAACGAGTACAGAAAATGACCATTGGCCAGTTAGTTTCTTATTTATTTACTTTCGTCGTGTGAGACTGAACAGCAGCCGGAACAACTTCAGTGCAAAACATTATTTCGTTCACAATGAATTCAAAACGAGCTAGTTTCTGAAAAAGTGCAAGCGTGAAATTTGTTTCATTTCTACGTTTTCCAGCCAAAAAGGTAAAACGTCTCGATAACGTTCAGAAGAAGCAAAGATTCTGCACTGGACAACGCCAAAAAACATGAAAGTAATCTTTTATTAATTTTTAAAAACCAAGAAAAAAGATCCAACAAATGTAATAAAAAAGCGAAACGAAAAGCTACGCGAAAATTTTTGAATAACAAACAGAAAACGACCCAGAATAACGTCAACCATCGATAGTTTCGTAAAACAAAAAACAAATAATCCGTCGAATATTTTGCGTTTATTGGTTCTTTTTATCGGGCAACAACGAATCGTGGATTCGATAAATCTCCGGAAAAAATATATCCGTACGCATGTGGCCGTCGTTGTCGAACCAGCTAGCGACGGATTTCGTAAATTCCGCGTGCGCCTGACGATTACCGCCGACCATTTTCACTTCCAACGTGTAGTCGTGATCGTATCTGAAAAAAACAAGATTTAGAACACGCCGATCAACGCCGAAAAAAGAAACATAAGAGCAACGATATCAAACAAACAAAACAAAAAAACTGACATGCCATTCTATTTGCGAGGCTAATACGAGTTCAATGACACGTCAATTATTCTGCTAAAATATAGGGATATATGAAATCCGGCCATAGCCGACGGCTTACTTTTTCAATTTGGAACTGAAGGTCCATTTTCGATCCGGCCGCGAGCCCGTTGGATCGTCGTCGACGGCGACGAAAAACACGGCGCCCTCCACCCACTGGGTGTAGGCTTGCAAGATTCCCATCAAAATAAAATAACAAACTACGCAAATAATTAAAACGTTGCGAGATTTAGGAAACGGATTTAGAAAATCCCACAGCAAGGCGAACAAGGCGAACGACACGGAAACGGCGGCGACGGCCAGTCGTAAGTCGATTAAGTAGGTTTTCTCGACGTAGTTGAACTTTTCCTTGATAGCCTTTGGAAAAAACAATAAACATGCTTAGACGAGCGAAAAATCGAGCAAAAATGTGAAAGTTCGCTTTTTTTACCTTTCTAACGGCATCGTCGATGGCGTTTTTAACTGCGACCCCGTCCCATTTGTTAACTTTAATCGGTTGATCGCCGGTGTCGGTCATTTTTTAAACGCGAAATTTGTTTTAAATTCTTCTAGATCGGGAATATTTAGAAAACGCAACCGGAATTATTGTAGAATTATTCTACGTCGAACGGAAATGTGCAGGTACGACGAAAAGAATTACGTGTATTTTACGTCAATTTTACCGGTTGATTTTTATTATTTTGTTCGTAAATTGGTTACAAAAACAAATATTAATCCGCCGAGTTATACAAATTTCAATTTTTTAAATTACATTTTACAACACTGTAATGTAATAATTTAGTATTTGACGCTCGTAAATTGATTACAAAAAACAAAATTATTGCATAATTTTTCACAAACTGAGTACGAAAAACATCAAAGTAAAAAAACTTCAGTAAGTTGTTATTCGTGGAGACATTGTGGTTGTTCTTTACCTGCTTGTTCTTCAGGTTTTTATTGATTTTTTCCGCGTCTATCGTCAAATAACCGTAAATCAAAATCAAAATGATTCCCATCAATAATAATACCAACGATACGAGAATCATGAAACAAAAGCATTTTTTCAGTCGTCCAATATACTATTTTATACTATTTTGAAGTTCCAGTGATTGCCCATGATTTTCTATGTCTCATTGTTTTATCACGTATTCTTTTTGCAAATCACTGGCACTGGCTGGCTAGCGAAATTATATTTGCTTGTTGTCGCGTACTGCTTGCAGTCAAATTCGATATTGTCGCTTCCATTGAGTAATTTTATAACGCAACCGTTCAACACCGATTATAAATTCAAAACTCTTCAGTCATATTTATAACTCCACCTCTGAAGGAACGATCAAAGTTAGGTGCATCAGGGTTAAGTTCTGCTGGCTACCAGAGTTATCAGAAAAAGCTGTCATTAGCAACTTCTAAAGTTTCAACAAGTTTGGAGCCCGATGATAGTCGAACTTATATCGTTCAAAAGCAACATTTTAAAAAACTTTTTACCTTTTTACCTTTTTACCTATGGAAAGATCAAAAATTGCAAAATTTATTGCCATAATAGCTGATTTATATAAATTTTACATTAGACAATTTATCAACAATAAGTAATTTTCAATCAACAATTCGATCTTGACACATACCAAAGGGAAGGCAAAACATTCTTTCGAATAAATCAATAATTCTATTTCCCAATAATTTGACAGGATCTGCAATCGTCGTCGAAGTTGTTGTTGTAGTTGCAGTTGTAGTTGCAGCAACTTCATCATCCAAAAATAAGTGCATCAAAATCAAAATGACTCCTACGGTTAAAAATATCATCGCCAATACAGTAGCACAATAGAGAAATATTTTCATTCGTTTAATGTGCGAACGTAAGTGATTTTGAATTTGCAGCGATCGCTGTCGTTTTTCAATATTTCTCTCTTTAATTAGAACTTCTTTTTGCGAATCTCGTCAAAAGTTCCGCTTGTCGTCGGAGCAACTGACTCTGGATATGAAACTGAACCGGCAGCGGCTGAAAAGGATCGTGTGAAGGAGTTCCCCCCCCACATATGATCCTAAGCCTAAGCCTAAGCCTAGTTAAATAGTAAAAAAAATTGCAAAAAATAGGCTTAGGCTTAGGCTAATGACAATGAGCGAAAACATCAATAGACTATTGTTTATGTATTAATTATTGGTGTTGGACAATAATGGAAATCCAGACAAACTTTTTAAACGCTCTTTTTAAACTATATGTGCACAAAGTTATCAAGTGAAGAATATGCCGTCGGGGGGGGGACTCCTTCACATGATCCGCTGAAAATTGTTTGTTGCTCGGTTTAAATTCGGGCGAAGTCGTTGATTGCTCTGATATCGGACTGGTTTCAACAATGGACGATTGCAGATCAGGCGTTTTTACTTCGGATGATCCAATTTCACAGGCTACCGTATTTTTTGTTTCCTCTTACTTCCGACATGTTTGTTTTCGTCGTAAAAAATATTTTATAAAGCAACAGCACTCCGCCGCGTACAAATCAAACAATGACTACTTCTGAGTGTAAAGTGATAACATTGAACAGTTTATTATGAGTGTAAAGTGTTAAAATGCAGTAAAAATACAACTGATAACGAGATAATAAAACTCGAAAAATTCAAAATAGAAAAATTGTTTTCGAAATTTAATCAAGCTGGAGGCTTCGGCGCTTCGGCGGTTTCTTTTTTATCCCAATAATGTTGCAAGCAAACAAAATCCTTGTCGTAAACGTAATAACGTCCGTCGGCGAACGTTTTCTTGCATTGGACACAAACGAAACAAGCAAAATGCCAATTGTAGTCGTTAGTTTTAATGCAACTCGACTCTTCGATCGGTTTCTTACAGCCGAAACACATCGGCAACGTGCCGACGTAGCAAGAAGGGCAGAGAAGTTTTTCTTGATATTTGTGATAGCCCTTAAAAAATGATTGAAATCGAAAATTCCGAGAAAAACAACTAGAATAACAAAAAATCAGCTCACTTTCGACATGTTCGCGCTGCATTTTTGACAAATGAAACATCCGGTGTGATAACTATTGTTGTCGACGACGACGTATTCGCCGACGACGAATCTTTTACACGTTGCGCAATGATACATTTGTCGAGTTAAATCTAAAATCGCCTTCGTTCGAGCGTCATTCGGATCCATTTCGGGCGAAAATCGAACGTAAAGCGTGCGAAAAATAGCGAAAATCAAGCGAAAATTAGTATTTGTTAGTAAACCGACCGTCAAATCGAGCGCAAAACGAATTACTAAATTTAAATCACTTTACACTGTTATTCTTGTTTTTTAAAACGTTACAAACCTGCACATCAAATATCTGCGATTGAATCTGAATATACATGATACTTTCCCGTTTTGCGTCACTTTTGTTTTTCGTTTTTGGTTCGAAAAATTTCATTTCCGGTTGGAAAATTTGTTTGGAACTACATCGGAATATTTTTCTTAACGCAACGGAATTTTAAAGTCATAAATCGATCGATTTGATTTTTAACGATGGCTTCAAGCAAAATGGACATGTCACTCGGTATGAAAATTTGTTTTAAAATTTTTAATAGGCTGGTTTTTTAATTAGTATATTTAAAACGCTGTTTAAGCGAGTTCACGCTATAAAATGTCTTTGATTGAAGTTTTATTAGGAGCAAAGAGCAATTCAATCGAGGCATGTTTAAAAAAACCAAAAATCTCGACGGGTTTTAGTTTCTCAGTTTTTTCGATGAAAACTCGTTTTTTTGCTCGTTTCCTCGTTTTTGTAACAAGACACGTGTAGTCCGCTGTGTGTATGTCGGTCCGAAAATGGAGAAAGGCTTTTTTGCTCGTAAAAACCGATGTCCGGCGCGTTTGGCGACTCGCCAAAGGCAGAAAAATCGGCTAGCTTCGACACGAGCCGGCGACGAAAAGTTGCAAAAACTGCTATTTTAAGATCAAATAATCAAATTGCAAAATAAAGAAAAAAAGCAATCGACGACTAGATCTCAAACGACTCGCGGCGGCGGCGCTCGAGGAGGCCGAGGCGGTCGCGGCGTCGGCGCACGACGAGGAGGTCTGAAAGTCGGACTGGTTACCGGTTTGCGAAATCGACGACTCGGCGGTGGCACGACAACCGTCGCTAAAGCTGGCGGGCCACGGCAACGGCTAGCGCAGAATCTGGTTAAAGTGAGCGCTGATTTTGTGTTTTTATTTCCACTAAACTCGAAAAAGCTCCTTTAAGCAGCGAAAACTGACTTTCAACCATCATTTTTCACAACTTTTCCTATTTTGCTCGGAATTTCGCTTTTCCGAGCACTTTTTTCGACTAGCCTTGACGGAATTTTGTTTTTTTAAAGCGTGCGATGCTTCAAAATCGTCGTCAAGCGATTTCGCAACGAAAAGCAGCTAACGCTTCGGTAGCCGGTGGTCAACAAAATACTCAGCACTTGTTGCAAGAGATGCGTCGTTGGCGGCAAAAGGCTCAAGTTTTACAATCAGCCTTGCAACAGCAAACGGCCGCCGTTGTATCGCCGAAGAAAAAGGTTCAACTGCGCGTATGAAATTTGCTTTTCTTAAAAAGTGGCTAGCAGTTAACTTTGACGGCTTTTTTGTTTTTTTCTTCAGCGTCAGGGTAATAATTTTCAACAAACGGTTCAACCAAGAAATACCCTTCAAAATCGATTGGGATGGCGAGGAGCCGGTCGAAATAATCGTCGAGGCGGAGTCGTCAATCAAAGAGTGCGTCTACAGTTCATGAGGGGTCATAGTTTATGAGGGTCTATAGTTTATGATTTGTATGCTTTTGAGACTTTTCCATCTACGCTGATTACCTTTAGGTGCTCATTCGAAAAACAGGCCAGCCTAGAAATTCGGGAACCTTCGGACAAATGCAGATGGACATCCTGAGCCGAGAGCAGGCTCGCCAGCAACGACTTGAGCAGGAAATTTTGAATCAAACATTGCAGACCATCGGCGGAGGACGAATTCGCGGTCGAGGTCGCCCACGAGGACGTCGTCAGTTGATCTTGCCGGAAACCAATGTTCAGTTGGCTCGTACAAGTATTAATCGACGGTAATTTTTGTTTTTTTTTAAACCGTTTCCTACCTTATTTTTCATTTCAATCAACCTGGTTATTTATAGATTTGGCGGTGGACAGTCGTTCGCTGGTGCGCAGTTGAGACAAGTCGGCGGCTTAGTCAGTGTAAGAAAAATAAATTTGATACAGATTCGTGATTCGTGCTCGTTGCATGAGAAAATTTTGTTTTTCAGTCAAATTTTAACGGTCGTCGTGGTCGAGGGTCACAAAGAGTATTGGCGGCGCGAACCGTTGGACGATCTGCAGCTCGAGACCCAGTCAATAGTTTTCGTTCCGCGTTTATTTCTACGGTCAGTCTACTAGATTTTTGTTTTGTAGTAATCTACAGTTGCCTCACCTGATCTAGTTGGTATCATTCAGTTGTCTATAGTGGCCATTACAGATGTCTGTAGTTGCCATTAAAGCTGTCTACAGTTGCCGTTACTGATGTCTATATTCGCATTAGTTGCAATTATACAGCAATCTATTGTTGTTATTATGGTCAATAGTTGCTCATATATAGCGGAGCGGTATATTGTTGTCCAATATTTTAGAGCGGTACAACATTGAACGAGCGTTTCGGCGGTGGAGGCGCCGGCGCCGGCGTTAGCATTTCGGGCCGGGGTCGAGGAGGTCGTCGCGGTCGAGGGAGCAGACGTTACAACAACTATTGAAAACAAACCGCCTCGTTGGACAGTAACAATGGACTCGAGAATTAATTTTTTAAAGGCTGTATATTTGTTTTGTTTTTTTGGATATTCCATCTCTGCGTTTGCACGAATTTTGTTTTTCAATGTATTTTGCCGGGCCGGCCGTCGCATTATCGAAAGAAAAAATGTAATTAAACTGTTCAAAACGTTTAATTACAATATTGCTAAAACATCTACCACACTTTTCAAAATAAGCATTGAAAACAAAGATAAAAACAAACAAAAACGACTAGTAATTAGCGCGTATTGCATAAAACAAAACAAAAAACGTGGCTAGACGCGTTGCTTTTGAAGATCGTCGGCGCGGAATAATAAACGATGAAAGAAAACAAAAAACATTTTTTACATTTCTTTCATATTTTCGTATTCGTTGGCCAGCGGGAATTTTAGCCCGTCGCCGAGCAGCGGCGACGGGATCAACGGGCTCAACCAAGCCAGGTACCATCGAGTGCCCATGACATTGAAAATGTTACCGGGCATGCCGAGATCGTAGCTGCGGATGTTCTGCACGAATTCGTGCTGGCTTTGGCCTCGGGTGATGAGCATGATTTGCGTGATCATCATGTAGCTGGTGAGCGCCAGCATCGTCAACGAGCTCATTTGCATGCCGGCCAAGATGAATTGATAGACGCCGATGCAACGGAATATGAATGCGAATTGAGGAAAGAGGATGTACCAGGCTGTGGACAGGTGAAAACCGCCGAGGCTCTCCCAGACGAAATTCCACTGTAGCCACAGCATGTACTGGGCGGCTAGCCAGGCGTAGAAAACAGCCATAATGTAAAAACGATGGTTGTGATACCCGATGCAGCATCCTGAAGTCAGAAAGTTTATTTTTTAGAATTCTAGCAAGCGAGCGCTTGCTAAAACAAGTTTCTTGCATTTAGTTAGCGACTTGCTTGTAAGTTGTCGCAATTTGCTTGTTAGCGCGCTAGACATCATTGATTGCATGCTTGCGTCTAGAGCTAGGGCGCAAGTGGCTCAAATTTGCTTGCTAAGTTGCTAGCTAGCGCAGTTTCGGCTCGTTTGCGAGCTAGCCGGGCTAGCGAGAAATTTTCTAGCTTACCGGCGAAGGCGCAATGATGATCCCGTTTTAAAATGCACTCGTCGCACTGAGGACAATGATAGGCTCGAGGCGGTGAATTCAAATGGCAAATGTAACAATATTTCCATTCCGGTTTCAAAATGCTCGGTAGATCGGAATTTTTACCCGACGCGTCCACGGTCATTACTTTGTACAAGTTCATATAGAAATTCGATAAAATAAAAGCGGCCAGCAGCGCGTGCGTATAAAATATCGGCGTGAAATATTCGTAATACACGGGCCAAATGACGATTCCTTCGAAGAGAACGAAAAACGGAATTCCGAGCACGACGAACAGGAAAGCTCCTCGATCTCGCATTTCTTTCGGCAGTAAGCCGCCCCACGTTGACATATCGCGCATTCTTTCGGTGTTGATTAACGAAATTGACCGATTTCTTGACTTTAAAACAAATTTTAAAGCTACAAAATGAATTTTACGGTGACTAATAGTATATAAACAACTCAGATTCTGCGTTTATATTCAGATAGCGTTGGAATATAATTTTGCAAGATTTCGTGCTTGCTAGTGGGTTTCGAGCACTGGAGCGAAACTATTAGTTCTTAGCATGAAAACGACGGTTTATGTGTTTTTCAATCACTAATTCGAGTCATAGATTGATTTTTGGGAATGTTTTTTTGGAAATTTGCGACAAATAAAAACAAAGGTTTTCCTTTGCTTTAGTCCTTTCTTGATAAGAATTAATGTCAACAATAAGTTTTAGTGAACAATTTTATCAAAAATACTTTTATTGTACTTAAGCATATTTTTACAATCATGCCGCTTACAAAACAAATTCTGATTTTATTTGTTGTCTGGCTATTTTGCGACGGAACTATAGTTGTCGATGAGACTACTGGAAATCCGAAAGTGAATGTATCTGGAGGGGAAATCGAAGGTAGACTGTTGGAAACCGGCGCTGGAGCGAAAGCTTACGTTTTTCAAGGGATTCCATACGCTGAACCACCAGTGGGTGCGTTGAGGTTCAGAAAGCCTGCGACCAAGAGACCGTGGAATGGAACCATACAATGCCAAGAATACAAAGCTGCTTGTTTCCAAAATGTCTCCTTATCCAGACACGATTGGGTGAGCGAAGATTGCTTGTTCATGAACGTTTTTGTTGGTTTGCAATGCACCAAGGACAATTTATGTCCAGTGCTTTATTACGTTCACGGTGGTGCTCATGAATTCGAAACACCCTCCGTGTTTCCAGCGGAAGTGCTCGTTGAAAATTTCGCAACTCACGGTATAGTTTTAGTGCTTGTTGC
This sequence comes from Prionchulus punctatus, assembly GCA_034698125.1. NCBI lineage: Eukaryota > Metazoa > Nematoda > Enoplea > Mononchida > Mononchidae > Prionchulus > Prionchulus punctatus. The sequence continues at coordinate 44,232 of JAQGBA010000161.1, read as the reverse complement.
ATATCGGTTGGGAGTTGCAGGATTTTGGAGCACAGGCACCGAGGAAGCCATTGGAAATTGGGCCATGGAAGGTACAGTTCACAACTATCAAGCTTTACGTCACTCGCTGTGCGAACTGGCGGACAATAAGTTGAAACTTGCTTTTAGATATGGTTGAAGGAGGTCACTGGGTCCAGAGGGAAGTTCATCACTTCGGTGGTGATCGAAACAAGGTCACTATCATGGGCCATAGTTCATCAGCTAGCGCGGTAGCCTTGCTAACACTATCCAAGAAGACCGAAGGCTTGTTCAACCAAGCAGTTTTCATGAGCATAGCTAGCACGGACGGCATACCAATGTCGAACAACGTCAGCATTTACCAAGAGTTGGCCGTCTCTCTCGGCTGCGCATCCAGACTAGATTGGAGAATGCAGTCTCAATACATGAAAATCATCCGATGCATGAAAACGATTCCAATAGACGTTTTAGTGAATAAATTCAACGAAGTCCGCGGTTGTACAGATTGCTGTACGTACAATTGTAGCTCAGCATTAAAACTTGCGAACGACTGTATTAAAACTTGCGAATGATTTTTAGATTTCCCTCCTGAACCGATATCTTTGCCGAGGAACGACGGACCCGACGGACTGTTTCCATATCCCTTGGATCAGATGATGGATGAACGTCGACCGCTGACAACTATCACTGGAACAACTAAAAACGAAATGAGCGAAAAGAAACAAGCTAACTTTAATGCCACAAGCAAATCAGTCGAACAGCTGTGCGACTATCTCGTGGATCGAAGGGATTACAAGGAAAAACGAAGAATAAAGCGAGCGTGCAAGAAAGAATACGTGCTCAAAGTGGATCCGCATCGATACAACGCATCCGTGTTTCCATATTGGGCTGAACAAGTGACTACCCTCAACGAGGACGCTGCCTACTTTGGACCATGTTTCAAGGAATGTTCCACCCTCAGGGCGAAAGGCAGTCGAGTCTACCTGTATAGCTTCGACTACATGAAAAGTGGCCAAGAGGATTTGTCTCCGTGGCATGCTCAGGATTTGGCGTATATCATGGGGGCGCATAGTTTCGAGTTCGACTCGAGGGACCATCAGATCAAAGCTAGATACGTACCCCTTTTCGTAAACTTCATCAAATACAGTAATCCAACACCTGATCCAGTGGATGATGTCACTTGGACACCAGTACAACAACCATTCGGATTCAATTACCTGAGCGTTAATCTTCCTGTCACTATGCAACCTGACTATCACAAACAGGGAGTACTGTTTTGGAATTACAAAGTACCCTTAATCGAAAAAGGAAGCAAGGATTTAGAAATCGATGTAGACTTCAAATCAGTCGACGTAAAGCAACAAATCAACGAGAATCCGACTGGAAATTACCAAAATGCGTTTTGGACCGTTTTCGTACTATTCATTGCGGTTTTAGTGTCGATCGTTGGCGTTTCGGTGCACTTTTATAGAAAAGAAAAGCAAAACTCTGAACAACACTCTCTTCTTTCATCCAGCTTTACAGAAAACGACAATTACCACTCGCTTTAGGCAAAAGAATATAATTTTGCTGAAAAACTTGAATAAAATGGTTCCGATTTGAAAGAAATTATTGAAAAATAATAACAAAACAACAAATTTGCATAAAGAAATCGAAACGAGTTGACATAACCATGCGAATCAACTCTTGAAAGTCAAAAAATTTTAATCGAATTGTAAAGCGATTTTTGTTATTTTATAACATATTTCTTGTAAATTTGCGACAAAATAGAAACAAATTTTGAGTCCTAGCGCGTTGCTGATAAGAGAATAATGTAAACAATAGCTTTTGGTGAACAACTTTTATCAACAATACTTTCATTGCAGTTGAAAATATTTTTGCAATCATGCCACTTGCAAAACAAATTTTTATTTTCTTTGTTGTCTGCCAATTGTGCAATGGAACTATAGTTGTCGATAAAACTACTGGAAATCCCAAAGTGAACATATCCGGAGGGGAAATCGAAGGTAGACTGCTGGAAACTGGCGTGGGAGCTAGGGCTTATGTTTTTCAAGGGATTCCATACGCCGAACCACCAGTGGGTGCGTTGAGGTTCAGAAAGCCAGTGACCAAGAGACCGTGGAATGGAACCATCCAATGTCAAGATTACAAAGCAGCATGTTTCCAAAATGTGTCCATATCCACGTACGACTTAATGAGCGAAGATTGTTTGTTCATGAATGTTTTTGCTGGTTTACAATGCACCAAGGACAATTTATGTCCAGTGCTTTATTACATTCACGGCGGTGCTCATGAATTCGAATCTCCAACCATGTTTCCGGCGGAAGTGCTCGTTGAAAATTTCGCAACTCACGGTATAGTTTTAGTGCTTGTTGCATATCGGTTGGGAGTTGCAGGATTTTGGAGCACAGGCACCGAGGAAGCCATTGGAAATTGGGCCATGGAAGGTACAGTTCACAACTATCAAGCTTTACGTCACTCGCTGTGCGAACTGGCGGACAATAAGTTGAAACTTGCTTTTAGATATGGTTGAAGGAGGTCACTGGGTCCAGAGGGAAGTTCATCACTTCGGTGGTGATAGAAACAAAGTCACTGTCATGGGCCACAGTTCATCGGCTAGTGCGGTAGCTCTGCTGACACTGTCTAAGAAGACCGAAGGACTGTTCACCCAAGCAGTTTTCATGAGCGGTGCAAGCACCGACACCTTGACAATGTCGGACGATATTAGCATGTACCAAGACCTAGCTGTGTCACTCGGCTGCGCATCCAGACTAGATTGGAGAATGCAGTCTCAATACATGAAAATCATCCGATGCATGAAAACGATTCCAATAGACGTTTTAGTGAATAAATTCAACGAAATCCGTGGATGTCCAGATTGTGGTTAGTCCCACTACTTGCTTTCACCCCCTTACATCGTTGGTACTTGCTTCCATCCTCATATTTTGTTTTTAGCCTTTCCACCTGAACCACTAGCCAGACCAAGGCACGATGGACCCGATGGACTGTTTCCATTTCCTCTGGACCAGATGATGGCCGATCGTCGACCATTGACAACATTGACCGGTACCACTAAGAACGAAGCAGGCAATCAGAAAGAAGTTTTCTTCAATGCCACTAGCGAAGCCGTTGAGCTAATGTGCGACTATCTAGTGGATCGCAAGGATTACAAGGAAAAGCGAAGAATAAAACGAGAGTGCAAGAAAGAATATGTGCTCAAAGCAGATCCGGAACGGTACAACACATCCGTGTTTCCATATTGGGCTGAACAAGTGACCACGCTCAGCGAGGACGTCGCCTACTTTGGACCATGTTTCAAAGAATGTTCAACCCTCAGGGCGAAAGGCAGTCGAGTGTACCTCTACAGTTTCGACTATATGAAACGTGGTCTGGAGGATGTGGCGCCATGGCACGCGCAGGATTTGACCTATGTTATGGGATCTCACGCGTTTCCATTCGACTTAAGGGATTATCAGATCCAAGCTAGATACTTGCCACTTTTCGTGAATTTCATCAAATACAGTAATCCAACACCTGATCCAGTGGATGATGTCACTTGGACACCAGTACAACAACCATTCGGGTTCAATTACCTGAGCGTTAATCTGCCTGTCACTATGCAACCTGACTATCACAAACAGGGAGTACTGTTTTGGAATTACAAAGTACCCTTGATAGAAAAAGGAAACAAGAAATTAGAAATCGATATAGACTATAAAGCAGTCGATATCAAGCAACAAGACAGCGATCATCCTGAAAATTACCGAAATGCGTTTTGGACCGTTTTCATCCTCCTCATGGCGGTTTTAGTTTCGATTGTCGGCGTTTCAGTGCAATTTTATAAAAAGGAAAAACAAAATTCGAAGAAAAACTCAGAAAAACACGCTCTTTTAGCTAGTTTTAGAGAATTTGACGATTATAAATCGATTTAGATCAAAATTTGTTAATTTTAGCAAAAAACGGTTAATAAAATATTCAAATTTGAATGAAATAATTAAAAGACAATAAAATGCGTAATAAATTAGCATAAAAAACGCGAATCGTGTTGAAGTAAGTGCAACAGAACACGAAAGTCAAAAAGGGCGGTAGTTCAAATTTTAAAGCGAGTTTACTGCATTTAAAAGTAGAAATCGGTTGTTTGAAGATTACTTGACATGTCTAACGTGTTTTTAGTTTTGGGCATTGTATATTGGACGATAAAGCTGAAAGTAAACACAACGTCAAGCGACGGCAATTTTCTAAGATAAAAATTAGTGGTATGTTTTTGATAACGAGCAATATGGCCCTGCTTTACTTTCGCTGTGTTTTTCTTGTTTGTTCTTACTGGACATTTGCAAATGCTGAAATCCATTACGATCCTAAATCAGCCAGTGGACCAGTGGTCAAACTTTCGACCGGGTCAGTTGAAGGACGATTCCTTCAGACCGACACTGGGGCAAAGGGCTTCGTTTTTCAAGGCGTACCATACATCGAACCACCTTTGGGACCGCTGAGGTTCGCGAAGCCAGTGCCAAAAGAGCCGTGGCTAGGGACCTTGCAAGCTAAACAATACAAGCCGGCTTGCCCTCAGAATTCTTCGATATCCCCCCAGGATTTCTTGGACGAGGATTGCGTCTACGCAAATATTTTCGCGGGAATTCAATGCACCACGGAAAATCCATGTCCAGTGATATATTACATCCACGGGGGCGGTTACGAATTCGACTCTGTTTGGATGTTCCCGCCCGACATTCTCGTCGAAAATTTTGCAGATCAAGGATTAGTTTTCGTGCTGACCAGTTATCGGTTGGGTATCCTCGGATTTTTCAGCACTGGCACCGATGACGCCATTGGGAACTGGGCAATGCATGGTACACTTCAAATGAAGACCATTCTTGAGAATAGACAGCGCAGGAATTTTGTTTTTCAGATATGGTTGAAGGAGCCAGGTGGATTCAACGCGAAATACATCATTTTGGCGGCGATAAAACGAAAGTGACAATTCAGGGTCATAGTTCGTCGGCCAATGCTGTATCTCTGCTAACCATGGCGCCGAAGACCGAGGGTCTTTTCGATCAGGCGATTATCATGTCGGGCACCAGCGTCGGCTCGGACGAGCTCAATAACGATATTACCGATTTCAAGACTGTGTCGATAGAACTTGGCTGCGCTAAGAAATCCGACTGGTACGACGAATCTAAATATCAAACCATACTCGAATGTATGCGGACCATTCCCGCCCAGCATTTGATCAATACATTTAATGATATTCGATGCTGTGACGAAAATGGTAAATTTACGGTTATTTTCGAAAAGGACAGCGGCCTAGAGTTTGCTCCATGAACCAAGCAGGGAGTTCGCACAGCCAGCTAGCGACTTCGCTCAGTCTGCTAGTCACTTCGCTCAGCCGGCAAGAGACGTCGCTCAGCCAGCAAGCGACTTCGCTCAGCCGGCAAAAGACGTCGCTCAGCCAGCGAGCGACTTCTCTCAGCCAGTGAGCGACTTCTCTCAGCCAGTGAGCGACTTCATTCAGCCAGTTGGCGACTTCGCTCACCCAGCTGTATACTTTGTTCATCAAGCTATTCACTTTGCTCGCAACCTGTTGAATTAGCCCGCTAGCTAGCGTCTTAGCATGCTGGCTAGCGATTCAGTTGTGTGCACAACTGTGTTTTACTTCATGTTAACACCCTTAGTTTTATTATCATAGTTACAAGAACGACGCGGCAAATAGTGAATTTTATTATTAAAGACGCCATGAACGTGGAGTTACCGCCCAGAATTACAACGCCTAGAAACGATGGCCCCGACGGCCTATTCCCTAAACCCCTTCACCGAATGATCGCCGAACGTCGACCGGTGCCAACGATGACCGGAACCACTAAGAACGAGGGCAGTTCGACGAAGCAAGGGTTCGAAAATGCTACCGGCTATACGGCGGCGTTGATGTGCGATTTCATCGTGCAGGGTAAAAATTACAATCATCCCATCAGAATCAGTCGAGAATGCAAGAAAAACTACGTGCTATTCGCCAATCCGGATCTGAGCAGGAACTCAACGAGCCCGTTTCCATTTTGGGCCGAGCAAATCGGATCCATGTTCGACGACACTCATTATTTCGCGCCGTGCTTCAAAGAAGCGTCGACCCTGCGGTCGGCGGGAGCTACAGTATACCTCTACAGTTTCGACTATGAGAAAATAGGCATGGAGGGCATATCGCCTTGGCACTCGTTCGACCTCACTTACCTCGTTGGCATTCACCCGAAAGAGTTCGACGAAAGGGATTACGCGATCAAAAAGATTTACGTACCTTTGTTCGTCAACTTTGCAAAATACGGTAATCCGACGCCTGCGAATCAAAAACATCCGACGGACTACACGTGGATCCCGTTGGCGACTCCCGACGGCTACAACTACCTGAGCGTCAATTTGCCGACTCAAATGAAACCTGACTATCATAAACCCGGTGTCGTACTGTGGAATGATAAAGTGGCTGAAATCGAAAACGAATGGCCTCGCAATTTGAAAAATACCGAAGGAAAACGTGTTTCATTTTTTGCACCCGCATCCACGGGCGCGAGTACCGATAATCCGACTAGCCCGAGTGCGAAACTAGATGATTTCAATTGGAGAGCGGCATTTTGGGTTGTGCTAATTTTGTTCGTTGCTTCGTTAGCCGTGTTAGGCGTGGTATCGTATTTTGCTTGGAAAAGGAAAAAAATAATCAATCGCCAGTCGACCGCCGAGGAACGAGCCCTATTGGGTTCGTTGAAATACGCCGATAGTTACGATTCAATGAATAACTTTCGAAGATAATTTCACTGTCTATTTTTTAAAATTTACATCTTAGTTTCAATAAAATGCATTTATAGAGAAAATTTTTACAAAACAACCGCTCGCTAGCGTTGCAAAAATGAAAAATGCACGTCACATTACACAAAATTGATAAAACCTGATTTTCATTCAGCGCTAAGTTTAAATTTATTACTTTATTAAAAACTTTATATTAGGTTGGTAAAAAAGTTCCCGGTCAAGAATGAAAAAGTTGAATTTTCATTCTTGACCGGGAACTTTTTTACCAACCTAATAAAATGTAAATATTAATATTTTCAACTGATAAGAATTTTTGATCAACAAGCTCACAAGGAAGAACAGCGCAGACACTGGCTGCAAAATGAAAACTAAAATGAAAACGCTTTTTACGACTGTCTCGTGTGTTTTGTGTGTTTCGTTTGTAACTTCCGAGCAAGAATCGTCGAATCCCATTGTAAGCCTCTCCACGGGCGAGATCGAAGGAAAATTGCTCGTTACTAAATCCGGCACGAAGGGATACGTGTTCCAAGGTATTCCTTACGTGGAACCACCCGTTGGTCAGCTCAGATTCGCTAAGCCGGTTAGAAAATCCGCTTGGAATGGAACGTTGATTTGTCACGAATACAAAGCGGCTTGTCCTCAAAATGCCACCGATCAAACGCCACATAAATTAATGGACGAGGATTGCCTGTACGCCAACGTGTATCAAAGTAAGAAAAATAGCAAGCGACTAGTTCGCTAGCCAGCATTTCACGAATTTTGCCCGTTTAATGAGTTAGCGCAAGAGTGAGCGATTTAGTGTTCTAGCTAGCGAACTAAATCTGCTTTTGCTCTATTTCTAGGTGTCAATTGCAATGAAAAGCATTTCTGTCCTGTACTGTATTACATTCACAGTGGAGGATATGAATTCGACGCTGCAACTATGTTCGATCCTGAAATCTTAGTGGAGAATTATGCAAAGCATGACGTGATCTTGGTTACACTCGGATATAGATTGGGCATCCTCGGATTTTGGAGCACAGGCACTGACGACGCCATAGGCAACTGGGCTATGGAAGGTATGAAAATCTAACCGGGTAAAGCTCTAGCCAGGGCATAAATTTAGTTTTTTAATTAGATATGGTCGAAGGCGCGAGATGGATTCAACGTGAAATCAGGAACTTCGGAGGGGATAGATCGAAGGTTACTGTAATGGGGTACAGTTCGTCGGCTATGGCTATATCATTGTTGTCCATGAGCAATAAGACCGTCGGCTTGTTTCATCAGACCGTCATCATGAGCGGAACAAGTTGCGAGCCGAACGCGATGTCCAATGACGTCACCGACTATCAAGATTTGGCAATCCGGATGCATTGCGCAAGGCCGTTGGATTGGCGGATAAAGTATAGACATCCGAAGATTATCGATTGCATGAGAAAAATCGATCCTCAATTGTTGGTCAACGAGTTCAACGATATGCGAGAAGGAAATGCAGCCCATACCGGTAAACAATAGTTCATTGTCCATAGTTAGCCATTGGCTATATTTGTCCAGTGACTAGTTATCCAGTGACGATAGTTGTTCAGTGGCTACAGTTGTCCAGTGGCTACGTTTGTCCAGTGACTATAGTTGCCCAGTGACTATAGTTGCCCAGTGACTATAGTTGCCCAGTGACTATAGTTGTTTATATTTACTCCGACAAGCTCCCGGAACATTGAAACACACTGGCAAAGGCAGGAATTTTGTTTTTAGACAGTCCACATACGATTACACTGCCCAGGAATGACGGGCCCCACGGCCTATTTCCGTATCCATTGGAGAGGATGATTGCCGATCGGCGACCGATTCGAACAATGACAGGCACCGTTAAGAACGAAATGGGGTGGCTGAAGGAGTCGTTCGTCAACGCAACCAGTCTTACCGTAGCCGCCATGTGCGATTCGATGATTGACGATTTGAATTTTAATAACGGGCCAAAAATTAAAAGCATATGCATCGACGAGTACGTCGGACGTCCGAGCGATACCATCGCCGACACTCAGAGCGATAGCCCGTATTCGTATTGGGCCGAACGTGCTTTGGAACTGTACGAGGACGTGCGGTACTTCGCGCCGAATCACAAAGAGGTTTCGAGCTTGGTCAAAAAAGGCGCTACAGTATACCTTTACAGTTTCGACTATGAGAAAACTGGCCAGGAGGGTATCACGCCCTACCACGCTTTCGACCTTGCTTACTTGGTCGGACTTCATCTGTTCGATTTCGACGACCGAGACAAGCAGATACAAGCGCTATACTTGCCACTTTTCATCAATTTCACAAAGTACGGTATTCCTACAGTACGCTCGTTGGAAGGCGTGATATGGTCGCCGGTGACTTCGAATCCCACTGGATTCAATTATTTGAGCGTCGATATTCCGACACGGATGAAACCTGCTTATCATAAAAACGGAGTGATTTTTTGGAATTACAAAGTGCCTCTGGTCGAAAGTGTCGAAGATAAATTTCAAACGAGTTCGAAAACGTTTTCATCGGCAAACGTGTCGGCAGCGATGATTTTCGTAATCGCAGTCATTTTGTGCCTGTCGATCAGTTTTACGGGCATATTCATGTTTCGAAAACGTCGCGGACGACGAGGTCTCGCCGAAACGACTATAATTTCGAATTATGAAACTTTTAATGATGAAAACGCTTGAAAACATGTTTTGAAGCAAATGCAACTCGATTTTTGAAGATAATTTTGTAAATACACTTTTATGGCTTGCCGAAGCGACGAATGTTTCAATTGTGACACTTTTAATGCTTTTTAAAACAAATTTGTTCACTGTCTTACGTGATTTCGTTGTCACTTATTGAATTTTTGCGGATTTTTTACATAAGACTTTGATAAAAAAAAGCTATACAACAAAACTAACAAAAAACTGCCAATCACTCGAGTTTATTTTTTCCCCACTTCCAAAAGTTCTTTAGCTTCGTTGATTTTCGCCGCCACGTACGGTGATCCTCCTCTGTCTGGATGATTGAGCAACATTATTCGTTTATGGGCCTCTCGAATTTTGATCTTAGTCGCTGACGGGCTGGAAACTTGTTTTAAAAATCAACTATCGAGGAAAAACGTGAAACACACAAAAAAACGATTACCTAACGCCTAAAATTAAAGCTGCCTCGCGTTTCGACATTTTCGGATCAAAACCGCCGGTATAATATTTTGAAAACTAAAATAATCAACAAATTCGCTTCGAAAGGTGAGAAAATTGTTTTTAAAACAAATGTAGAGCTCACAGCAGAAGATCCTTCGGGCAAGGATTCGATTTGTTTTTTCAAAATATCTCCGGCCCTTCTCCCGTATCGAAACAAATAACGACCGCCGAAGCCGAGGGCCACCAAGCCCAATCCAGCTAGCGTAAGTCCTGTCTGAAAATTTGTTTTCCAGAAGCAAAATGACGCAATTCTATGAAAGTTTCGAAAAAAACAAATTTTCCGCGCTTACCATAGGGCTAACGGGATCTTTAACGGTGTTGAACTCGTTTTCTGAAGACAGCGTTGCGAAATTTGTTTTAATTAAGCTAAAAATTAACTAATTTTTTTTTAACGAAAAATTGCTCGAAACCTGATTCGTAAAATTACGTGCTTGGAAAAAGGCGAAATCAAGAACAAATCGCGAACATTCGCTCGTAAGCTGTTTACCTCATTGTCTGCGTAGCGCAGTGCAAAACTAATTAAAAGTGGTTTTTGACCAATCGGCGGTGTTTTCGGTCACGGGATTAGACAGTGACGTCACAATAAAGCGACCCGTAGGCCGAAAGACGATAGTTTTGATTTTCCGTTCGTCGCGTCGCCTATTTTTAAACTTTCGACGTTTTGTCTCGATTTTTACGGAAATTCGTCGAAAATACGCTCGGAATTTGTAAAATTACGATTCGCGGATGTTTTAATTCATTTTTGGGCTACTTTTGACGATTTTTCGGTAAATTTTTTTGTTTTTATCAATTTTTAATCGCGTATTTTATGTTTTTTGTGCCGGCGCCGTTTTTACGGCCGTTTGAAGGTTGTTAACCTCGTAAATTTTATTTTTATCGTCTTTTTTAATAAAGATTAATTTTTCTAAATAATTGATTTTTTTAAAATTTGTTTTTCGTTTTTTCAAAGCGGAAGCGAGCGAAAAATGAACACAAAAAATATTTTCTGGTTAACTAGCGTAGGCGCTCGTAAACAAAATAAAAGATGTATTAAACAAAACTCGCGTTATTACTGAATTACTTTTTTTAAAACTTGTTTTCTGACACATTTTCCGTCGTGCTGAAGCTATTTTCTAGTAAAATCTTACTACGGCGCAATTTTTTTCCTCCAAACTAGGCAAGATGCAAATTTTCTTTTTTTGACGTCTAACAGTAGGAGGATAAAAAAAGCTGATTTGCGTTGATCTCAGGCTGGCTAAATTTCATAGCTTGATCTGATTCATGACGCAGATACAACTGTAGTCGAAAAGCAACTATAGTTTAGCCTTATCGAGAAAACTGCTGCGAGAGAGAGAAACAATTTATAGACAAGTGAAATCTTTGCACTGCTATTGTGCGTCTTGCGAATGCTGCTTGTCGACTATAGCCGCCTGCCAACTATTTAGTCTCCTATCAACTGTAGACGCCTGTCAACTTATAGCCGCCTATCAATTATGGACGCCTGTCAACTATAGCCACATGTCAACTACAGACGCCTGTCAACTATAGACGCCTTTCAATTATAGTCACACCTGTCAACTATAGACGCGTTTCAACTATAGTTTCCTGTCAACTATTAGCGCGTATCTATTACAATTGGCATCTATGGTACCTCAGTCAATATATTTTTTTTGCGTTTAGAAATTACGCGATGAATGGCGATAGTACGGTTACAACGTCGTCGTTGCTAGAGGATCGCCTATCGAAAATGAAAGAAATCGAATCGTGCGACGCGTCGTCGCATTCTGTCAACGGCGACGAATCTATTAACGATGGCGATAGCGAATCGGGCGTCGACGAAATGGACGACGAGCCGCACTACGACGACCCCGTGCTGGGCGCCGGATCGTCGTCGGGCAACGGTCAAATGATTGGCTCGGGCTCGTCGCCCAACGGCGGCGGCGCCGCCGGCTGGGAGTCGCCTCGAATAGAGCCCGTCAACGGGTGCCTTCAACCGAGGTTCGTACCGCCGTCGTCAAAGCCGACTCGACACACGAATCAATTGGAATACATTCAAAAAGAAGTTCTGCGCGCCGTTTTAAAACATAAACATTCGTGGCCGTTTTCGAAACCGGTTGATTCCATAAAACTTAACTTGCCCGTAAGTTTATAGAAACGTCGCTGACTAGAGCATAAAATTTATTACGAAACTCACGTTATTTTTTCATTTTTAGGATTATCACGACATAATCAAAAAACCAATGGACTTAGGCACTATTGAGAAACGTTTGAAAAATTGCTATTATTATTCCGCGGCTCAGTGCATGCAGGTAATAGAAAATATATTGCTGTACAAAATGTAGTTGATTGAACTATAGTTCCTCGGAACTGGGCAAGAACCAAAAATATTGTACGGATTTTGGATCTAATCGGTATGGAGGATACATTAAGATATTTCTGCGTTGATCTCAGGCTGGCTGTATCGTAGCTTTGTCTGATTCATGACGTAGAGACATGTGACTTAACTCTAGATGGCGAGGTAGACTTTTTTGTTTTTGCAGGATTTTCAATTGCTCTACAACAATTGCTATACTTACAACCCAGTCGAACACGATATATCGTTGATGTGTCGAAATTTGGAAAACGTCTACAAAGACAAAATAGCACGTATGCCTGCTCAGGTAAATGGCGAAAATTTTTTGTTTTTTTTCCACACCCCCTTTGAGTGACCAGGATTCCCGCCGAAACTGTCGACGCGATCCATACTCCTCTTCGGGAAGATACTTGTCTCTATTGTAGATCGCAGTCTGCAACTGTAGTGAGTAGATTGTTTTGCAAGCATAGATACAGCAAGCTCCGTGATGCTCGCGTTTATAAGTCGAGACGACTTTTTGCTCGAAAAATCCACTCTCCAGTGCTCGTTTTTTGTTTTTCAGGAAATAGAAATCGAGAAACCGTCGAATTTGAAACGCGGAAAACATAAAAAACATAAATCTCTAGCTGCTGCTAGAGGTACGACTGCTTATGTGTTAGATTTGTTTCATCGCGCTACGGTGCAAGGTGGACCTTCCTCTATATATTTTCTTTCATTTTCGTATTTATATCTATCTTTAACTTCTTTTTTTTTATCGGTTATTGTTTTTAACCAAATATTTTGTTTCTCACTACAGGTTTTTTGTTTTCGAATTATTTTAACTGGTTTTTTGCTATTTTAACGAAACGAATGAGCATAAAATATGTTTTTAATCCAACAAACTATTTTTTGAGGAAGTTTCGTCGGTGCAGCGGCGCAAAAATGATTTTGTTTCAATTTTTTGCTTGTTTCATGAACCGACAAACACTTAAATTGCATGAATTTTTATTTTTCGGGTTCTTTTTTTTCGTACGTTTTTTAACTAACGAGGGAAGGTGCCTAAGTGGTCCGCGCCAATTGAAAAACAAAAAATGCAGAAGTGTAGCTACGTATGTGTGTTATAATTACTTAAAATTATAGAGGCCCGTTTTCAGCCGTTGGTCAGCATATTTCAGAAGTATATTTTTGCATGTGCTGATAAAACATAAAAATTAGAATTTTCATTTGTCATTTGCTGACCAACGGTTGAAAACGGACCTTTATAATTTTTAGTAATTGTAACACACACATATGTAGCTACACTTCTCCATTTTTTGTTTTTCAATTGGCGCGGACCACTTAGGCACCTTCCCTCGTAAGTATCTTTCGTTTTTGTGTGCCTGCTTAGCGTTTTTTTAAGTACTTTCTATTATTTTTCTTTCTTTTCTTGCCTGCTCCACCAGTACCGTCGACGAAACCTGTTGAGCGCTTATTTGCACATTTTTTCGATGATTTTCCGTCGCATTCGTACCAATTTTGATTTCTTATTTTTCCAGCCGCTCAAGCCACCCGAGCCACGAACGCGTTCATCGCCCTGCAGAAACAGGCGGCCGATAGTTCGAGTCCGACGCCGTCGTCGATGGTCGTGCCGATCAGCAACGGACCGGCGAACGTCGGCGTCCTGCCCGCCGACGCAAATATTCCGTCGTCGTCGACGCCGGCCTCCGTCGAAACGCCGGCGCCCGCGCTAACGCCGCCGTTGACCATCGCCAGTCCACCGACGAAATCCCAACAACAGCCGTTGATCAGCCCCGGACCGCCTATTCCCGCTAAGGTAAGCGAGTAGACAGAGAGAAAAATTTGTTTTTCCACCCTCGGAACTGGGCAAGAACCGAAATGTAAAAATGAACGGATTTCGGGTCTAATCGGTATGGAGGGAAAAGCAAAAAATCTGCGTTGATCTCAGGCTAGCTAAATATCACAGCTTGATCTGATTCATGACGTATAAACAACTAGTTGAAAAGGAACTAGTCTTTTTTTATGTCTTTGGTACGGCACATTTTTTGTTTTATTTTGCAAGAAATCTTTATTTTTTATAGAGTCAAAAGGGTGTGAAACGTAAAGCCGACACGACGACGCCATTCGAAGGTCAGGATCGGCAATCGCCGGCGGCTAAAATTTTGCCGCGACGCGAAAGCGGACGTCCGTTGAAAAAAACTGCGAAAGGCATATACGCTGAAGATCCGGTAAAAGTAATCTTGTCGATAAATTTCTCTCGTTCTATTTTTACCTCGATGCCTCCGTCGCCGACCTAATTTTTGGTTTTGGCTGATTCAATTTGGAGGCTAGATTGAATTCTCATTCTTCGTTGGTTGCGGACGCATTGTTTATTTACGACGCGGTTCGATTCATAACGAAGAAACATTCGATTTTCGACGCTCATCGACGTTCGACCAGCGACTTTTTTGCTTAATTTTTATTATTTCAGGCGCCAGTCGTTAAACAAACTTTCAAAGGCAAACTTACGCAACAACTGAAATATTGTCTGGCCCTCGTAAAAGAACTAATGTCGAAACGTCACGCGGTACGAATTTTCGCCAAGACGAGACGAAAGCATGTATAAAAATTGTTTTATGATTTCCAGCATTACGCTTTGCCTTTTTGCAAACCGGTCGATCCGAATGTCGTTCTGGACTACTACGATATAATCGAAAATCCGATGGATTTGACAACGATCCGAGTAAGACTGATATCTATAGTTGGTCCGCCGTTGAATTATATCATTTTAACTATAGTTATCGTTAAACTATAGTTCTAATCTTTGATTCTAGAAAAAGCTGGAAAATCGCGAATATCGTTCGACCGCCGAATTTCTGGCCGACGCTCGTTTAATTTTTTCTAATTGCGTTAAATATAATGGCGAAAATGGAGAAATCACGAGGCTGGGACGTAAACTTCAGGTACCAACCGCACCGTTTAGATTGAAAATTTTGCCGTAAAGACCGGATTTTTGTTTTTATTTTCAAGGAAGCGTTCGAGTCGCGTTTCACGGCGATGCCCGACGCTCCTACCCCTCAAATGAATTCTCATTCGGTCGCGAATTCGTCCGGTTACGCGCCGATTCGCAATCCGTCGATGACCGCCGCCGGTCATTCGTCGACGCCCGTCCCTATGTTGGTACCTGCGCATCACGAATTAACGCCGCCGCCCGTGGCAATGTTGACCATTGATCCGAATTACGACGACGACGATATCGATCGGCGATTGGAATGTCTTCAATTACAAGTGAAAAATAATCGATTGTTTAGAAACGAAATTTAAAACTATCTAAATGATCGGCAAAATTCTTTCTTTCGTTTTCCAGTTGGCAAACATTTCGAGCGAAATTTCCCGTCTGATTACGTTGAAGAATCGTCGGCGGGAATCTCGATTGAATCCAGTAATGAATACGAACGCATCCGTGCCGGCGGCCGTCGCCGACGTCACGTCATCGCCCATATCAGCGTCGTCGACCAAAAAGCAACAACGCCAACAAAACGGAAGCGCCGCCGTCGGCCCTCCGGCCAAAATACCAAAGTCGCAAGCGAAAATGGCGGCAGCGGCGGCCACCAACTTTACGTCGACGCCGACGTCGTTCGCATCAAATTTCACTGCTCAACAACAACCACCGCCGCCGCCGTCGTCGTCGAAAAAAGCCAGCGCGCAAAAACCCGTCGTACCAGCGGCGCCGGTGCCGCAGGCGCAGCCGGTGCCGCTTCCCGCTGTGGCGCCACAGCCTGGTAAAAGACCGAGAGCCAACAGCAGTACAGCCGCTAAGTAAGTTTGTCAATTGCACCAATTGCAACTATAGTCCAATGGTAACTATATTTGTTTTGCAAGTAACTATAATATAGTTCCTCGGAACTGGGCAAGAACAAAAATTACGTAGACAGATTTTTGGTCTAATCGGTATGGAGGGTAAATTATAATTGCTGCGTTGATCTCAGACTTTGCCAATTTTGCATGATCTGATTCATGACGTAGAAACATAGAAAATTTATAGTCGTCTTGACGTTTTTGTTTTCTGTTTCCATTTTCGGTCGTTTATTCAATTTATGTTTTGTAAACAGGAATACGAAAATGAAAAAAGGCGGCTACTTTTTCGATAGCGACGATGAGGATAGCGCCAAACCAATGACCTACGACGAAAAACGTCAACTTTCGTTGGATATCAATAAATTGCCTGGTATGGATAAATCGACGTCGAATAATAATCTAATTATCGTCACGATTATTGTTTGTTTTTTTTAGGCGATAAACTTGGGCGAGTCGTGCAAATTATACAAGCTCGCGAGCCGTCGTTGAAAGACTCGAATCCGGACGAAATAGAAATCGATTTCGAAACGTTGAAACCGGCGACGTTGCGCGAATTGGAAGCGTATGTCGGTTCGTTTTTGAGGAAAAAGCCGCGAAAACCTTACAGTAAATTGAAAGAAACTCTAAATAGCCGACGCGTCTTTTGTTTTGTTTCATTCATTTTGACATCTTTTCGCTGTCGTTCAGCACCTAAATCTCAAAAGGATCTCGAACAACGTAAACGCGAGTTGGAAAGACAAATTCAAGATTTGGGCGGACAAATGACGTCGACGAAAAAAGGACCGAAGAAAGGAGGAGGTAAGCTCATCAACTATAGACGCTGTTAAACTATAAACGCTTATCAACTATATTCGTATTTCATTTTTTAGATCCAACTCCAATGACAAATGCAGCGGCTCCGTCGACCGGCGGTAAGAAAATGCCGGCCGTCAACGCCGCCGCCCCGGGCGCCAGCCGTTTATCGTCGTCGAGTAGCAGCGGTTCGTCGAGCTCGAGCGGATCGAGTAGCAGCGATTCGAGCGATTCGGAATCGGATTCAGGTTAGATCCGGACTCATTGCTTGCGCGATCGATCGGTTGATCGACTTTTGATTTTTTTGATCTCTTGAATTTTTTTAATGTCTCATGAGACAACGTTTTCCCATTCCATCCAACTTTTTTAAATCGCGTCGCAGTTTCACTGTCATGTTTTTTTGTAAGTTTTATTTTTTATTTAAACGCATTTAATTTTTAAATTTTCTTTATTTTCGAGGTTCTTTTCGGTTTCGTTTCAGTTTTTTACACGTTTCTCGTGCATTTTTAGGTTTTAGACTTGTTTTTTTATTTTCTTGCGTGGTTATTTTTATGACTTTTGATACGCGTGAACAGTTCTTATAAGGTTTGAAGATATTTAGTTCTCTTTCTTTTGAATTTTTTGAATTTTTCGATTTTTTCACATTGTTTGTGAATGTTTTATCTTAATTTTTACGTTTCGAATTTTGTCACATAAACTCAGGCCAAGAGTGCGATTATTAGCGTTGTTTTCAGCTGAAAAGCGTCGTAGAATTTTCCCGTGAGGTCGAATTCGGCGATCGACGAATGTTCCCACAAAACTTTTTGATGTTAGTAGTAAGTTTCTTTATTGTTTTCACTCGAAAACGAATTGAAAAAACAAATTTTTTACATAAAAATGAGATAAATTAAAATTTTCTAAAATTCATATAATTATTTTCTCTATAAAACTAACAACGAATTGATTTTTCCACTCATTGGCCTGATTTTGAATACATTTTTTGCTGAAAATTATGTAAATAGGGGGACTTTTTAAATTCGTAAAAAATTAGAAAATAATTGTAAAACAAAAAAATTTTTGTCCGAGGCCAATGAAATGAAATTTCGTTCGTTTTGTAAAAATACTGTTTTTGATTTTTTGTTAGCGAAGAATTTTTTGCTTCATTTTTAAACACGTTTTCTTTTACTTAGTGAACAAGTTTTGGGTTTACGTTTTTCTGTATTGGGTAAAAAAGTGAAAGTAAAAAAAATTCGTTGAAAATCGCACTCTTGGCCAGTTGAAATGTAGTGACAATTGCCAACTGTATTACTTGTTTTGACTATAGTTTTTGGTCGACTATAGTTAGATGCTCAACTATAGTTATTGTGAAACTGTAGTTCAAATGATTTTACAGAAATTCCGAAGAATGTTAATGGAGTATCGATTTCTAATGATCCACCACCTGCACTTGCTTCGCTTTCTACTGCTTTCCCGAATACGACGGTAAGACGACAGAAACTTTGTTTTATATCTTCACCATTGGGAACGAAACCCGTTTCAGACGAGCGTTGTTGACGCCGATCGACGAAGCCCTCCGGTTGTTAGTATTCCTCAGAAAGTCACCGAACATGTAGTCGGTGAGACAGTTTTTACGAATGAACTTAAATCGAAACGGTCAAAAAATGATTTCTAATCGTTGCAGAGAATTCGTCGAAACCGATCAGTTTTTTGCCTCAACAACCAATGGCGCCGACCAATTTAGCAACGCCGGCGAGGAAATCGAGCAAAATAAGTGCGCGAAATTTGTTCGAAAACGTCTCATTCGGTCAACAATTTTAATTCTTTGCAGGCCTTTCGACGATCAGCAACGTTTCGTTGGCCAATCCGCCGCCAGCGTCTATTCTCGACGAACCGCCGCCGGGCGACGTTGTTGATAAGCAGGATGCGTTAATTGATGAGCAGGTAAAGTTGAAGGAGCCGATGATCGAAGAAAATGTCGATCGTAATCGTAAATCGTCGAGGGAAGAAAACAATTTTTCGGACAATGATAAAAAATCGGTCGACGCTCCGTTGAAAGCAGGTTCGAAAATTTGTTTTAAAATTGAACGTAATTGCTTAATGATTGTCGATTTTAGAAATCGAAAAGAAGCCCGAATCGAAAGAGAAATCGATCACGCCGCCACCGGTCGAAGCGCCGCCGGCCATTCGAAACGCTTCGTCGTGGTCGATGCTCGGTAAGAGTCTCTCGTCGTCCGCCGGCGTTAATTCGACGGCCAACGTGAAGTCTACGTCCAGCGAAGCCAAGGCCAGCTTCGAAGCGTTTAAAAATCAAGCCAAAGAAAAGGAAGAACGGGTACCGTTTTCGTCGAGTATCCAGTGCGAATTTTTGCTTGCAAATTCGTTTTGTTTTTTTTTTGTAGAAACGTTTGTTGAAAGAGCAAGAAGAGTCGAAACGCCGACAACGCGAGTTCGACGAACGACGTCGCGTCGAAGAGGCCGAACGTGTTGAACAGGAGAGGAAAGAATCGGAAGCCTTGGAACAGGCTAGAATCCAAGCCGTCGCTCGTCAACAGAGCGCCCACTGCGGCAACGATCCGTCGGCGAGGGAGAGGGAAATCGAACGACTTCGAGAGCAGCAGCGTCGTCGACGCGAAGCTGTGAGTTGAACTATAAATTTAGTTGCATGCCCAACTGTAACAGTCTCCATGAACTACAGTTTTTCATAAAATGTCTCCATAACTCACTAGATATATAAGATTTTTTGTTTTTAGGAAGCTAATAAAGTGAACATAACGATGCAAATGGATCTAATGGCTAATTTCGAAGAAAATTTTTAATCTACTATGGTTGTAACTTATTTTTAATTAAGGTTCGGTTTTTTTAATATCTTAACTTCACATGTTTTTGCAATTTTACCTCTTTTTTTCTAGCTCTTATCCGGTGGATAACTGACACGAAAACTATTTTGACGCGACATAAAATGTAGAAATTTTATTGCTTTTCGGTGTTGAAAATCGCAACATATTTTAGAACAATAAAACGTTCGCGAAATTTACGCTGTTTGCAAAATTTGATTCTTTTCTCTTTTTTTTCTCCTTAAAACGCGCGTAGAATAATTGGGAATTTAATTTCATAGAATTCTGAGAATTTTAATTATTATTTTTTTCTCGTCGTATTTGATGAAAAATGGAAAAGTTGTCATTTAAGTTTATTCTGTCGTTTGTTTTTTGTTTATGAATTTTATCTTCGCGTTTTCTTTCTCGCTACGATGTAAAAACGAGCAGACTTTTTGTTTTTTTGATTTCAATTTGGGATTTGTCTCGTCCGTTATGAAATAAAGGATGTTTCTTAAATTTACTGGAAACGAGTTAAAAACATACAAAAATCTCAAACGTCTAATGAGCAAAACAGCGACCGAAAGCAAAAATTGCATATAAAATTCACACTTCTTCCTGAACGAGTTTCTTTATAAATTTCTTGTTTTCTTCGTATTTTTAGATTCTTCGTTGTTCTAGAAACAAAAAATCGGCGTCGTCCGTGAAGAAGACGAGAAATTTTCGCACTAGTTACTTTAAGTTTGCGCTTGGAGCCAGCGCTAGCGTCCATTTCGGTGTCCATGGCTCGAAAATCGAAATCCGAATCGCAGGATTCGCTAGTTTCAAGTTCTAAAGAAAATAAAGGTTAACTAAAGTCGATGGGCAACTATAGTCGATTGGCATCTGCAACCTACCAACTATAATCGATGAACAACTATAGTTCATGATTAACTATAATTTCTATAATCAACTAGTTTCCTCGTACCCGGGTATAAATCGCTTAATTTTTCTTGTTGAACGCTTCGACTGGACTCGCTATCGTCCTCGTCGTCGTCCGACAGGTGATCGTCTTCTTCGATGTATTTCACTTTTTTCTTCGTATTTTTATCGTTGTTGTCCAATTCCATGAGAGGATCGTCGTCGACGGATGCACCGTCTGGAAAAAAAACACAGAAACTGATGGAAAACAAAAAACCCGCACTATAGTCGATTGGCATCTGCAATCTACCAACTATAATCGATGGACAACTATAGTTCATGATTAACGACTTTACGAGCAAAAACTGATTACATTTTACAAGAGCTCGTTTGAATCGAGTGCCGCTCGTGTGCCGTTCGATTTCGCTTCCTTCTTTGGCGATCGTTCGTCGAGTGATTTTACAAAATAATTGATTAGGCGCTCGTTCTTCGAAATATTGACCGAATTTCGCCAGCAACGATTTCAGTCGATGCAACCGTTGAAACTTGCCGCCGTTTACGTACGTTTGCACGGCGTCGACAGTTGAAACCATTTCGTGGCCGGATAGTTGGCATTTTAGCTGTAAAAAGTAACGGGCGTAGTTGTAAAAAAATGGGTACAAAATAGAAACTAATTATGTCGATGCTACTTTATTGTTTCCGATCGATTGTATATCGGGATAGTGAGCTAAGAGCTTGTCGAGCTCTTTAGACGAAGATGCCGACATTTTCGTTTTTTTTAGTACGAAAAGAAGCCAAATATCGAAATTGATTCTAAATTTTTCTGGTTTTTTTTACTATTTAATGCTCTAGAACTATTCTAACTTGATTCCAAACACTTTACACCCTTCTGTCTAACATTTAGAGGTAGAATGCGGCGGTTGAATGGGGTTGTGTCGATAAAGTGCGTGCGCAAGCTATAAAAATTCAGTCTAACATTTAACGGTCGTCGAGTGCGGTTGCGTTTAAATAAATATTAAATTTTTTGCTTTTTTTTAAATTATGAATTCGCCAATTTCGATTTGTTCGCAAGCGACAAAAGTACCGCCAACGAAAATGATCGTAGTGACGATCGATGAAGGAATCAAAGACTAACGCCACCGATTTTCCCGCGCTTACGTCGAACGACGCTGCATAAGATCGAACCGAACCGATAACGCTTTCGGCTAAATCGAAAATCAGCCACAAGGACTTCAAAATAGAGTCGGATTCCGTTACGCAAAATAAAGCTAAATTTCCGCCTGGTTTGACGATTATCGAACGAATACCTATGCTGAACGGACAACTCGCCGACAAATCGCTGAGTTTTCGAAAACGCGTCAAATTACATATGAAACGAATTCGGGTGTTTTTTTATGTTTTTGTTATATCAACTTTATTGGTGGCGTTAAGAATTTTTATTTTGATCCAATGGTCGACAAAATCGAACAGAATTTCAACCGATTATTCGAATTTAAATCAACTTCCCAGTTCGCTAATTGCCACGATTTCAACCGACATATTCAACGATACTTCGACGACGAACATTACCGATTTGCTTTCTTTTTTTCATTCGAAGAACGCGTTAGAAGATCGAACGGAACCGATAACAATCTCGGACGAATCGAAAATCAACCATAAAAATATTAAATCCGACTCAGATTCGCAATCGCAAAAAGATATTCTAAAAGAACGATTAACCAATAAATCAGCGATCAGTTACAGAAACGTTTAAAGTTACACCTCAAGCGAATGCGATGATTTGTTTATGTCGTTATTGCAATATAGGTAATATTTGTGACGGCAGGGATTTTATTACTATTGAAACATTCGATCAAAACGTCTAACGATAATTCGACGGATTTGTATTCTGCAAGTACGATAAATCAAACGATTTCTTCGACGGCGAACGATTCTGATGTTCCTACAGTTCATGTAAATTGAAATAAAGTTCACTTGTAAATCAAGATTGTTCAAAAACAGCGCGGCTTGTTGTTAGAAAATTAAAGATGTTGAATTATTTTTTCTTTATTTCTGATGATTGGTGAAATAGATAGAAAGCATTTGCAATTCAGTAAGCAAGCAGCGATCCGCTTTTCTTGTTTAAAAAAATGGCAAGCGAGAGAAAGGACCAATTTCACATCCGGCAAATCAACGTTTCTTAAAATCTTGCATAAAAACCTCTAACTGGCGGTATTTTCTCTAGCTTGCTTATTAATGAAAATGTTGAAATTGATCACTTTACACAAAATTATTTTAACATTTAGCAGCGGTCGAGCACGGCTGTTAATTATTTTTCTTTGTTAATTAGAAATTCCGCCAAATAATATAAATCTCCGAAAATGACCAGTCCGATTAGTTCACAAACGGAAATACCTCAGCCGATGATGACCGTCGTAGCGATCGAAGCGGAAATCAAAGATTGTATCGTCGGCGATTTGCCGGCGCCAACGTCGAAGGACGCCTATAAAAGACAGAACGGAACCGATAACAAGTTCGGGCGAATCGAAAATCAGCCACGCCGATTTAAAAATGGACTCCGATTCGATTTCACCGGCGGACAAGAATAAAATGACAGCCATTCAAGGAAAAGCTTCGGGAAGACACGCCGATTCGTGTAAATCGTTGTTATAGAAAACGTTTAAAATTACACATCAAGCGAATGCGAGCGTTTCTTTATTTCGTTAGTGCAATTTTAGTGATAGCTGTTGGACTTTTTATCAGTTTAATTTACCACCGTACGACGACGACAAACGCGAACACGATTTCCCCCACTTCGACGATAAATCTGGACAGAATTTCAACAAATACCGATTCTATTAATTATTCTACGAATTCTGCTGACGCGACAACAATTTCAAACGACATAGTATTAAATAATTCTTGGACGATGGACGGCGTTTCTCACAATATAATAACCCTAAACCCTAATAAGTTATTCCGCAAGCAGTAAAAGTATTAGATCGATTTGAAAATACGCATGTAATTATTACTATATAAACTTTTTTTAAATAAAATCATTTGTGGATTTGCGTTTCACTGATGCAATATTAGCACCAAGGAAAATCGGCTTGCAAGCAAGTAAATCAGCATAATTAACAATTAATCGCACATTGATTTTAATTCAAATGTTTCAACCAATTCACCAATAAAATTTCCAACAATAATTCAAAGACAAATTTTGTTCTTTCAGCGAGGAACTTCTTTTTTATTTCTGAACAAAAATAATCTCAAAATCGAAAGGCGGTCAGAAATAAAACTTACCATTTTATGAATGACGAAGTGGCGACAGGGGAAATGAATTTGCAGCCGCAGTTTGCCGATTTTGCTGGCTAACGACTTGCGCACGACCACTTTTAGGCCGATTTCGTCGCGAAATCGGTCGATCTCGCCTCCAGCCGTTGTACGGTCCGCCTGCGTCCGACTGCGATTGCTATTAAAGCAATATCGACCGAGTTCAATTTTGAGACGTTGATTTTTCGATAGCGAATCGTTGTATTCGTTTTGAAAGTGTTCGAAATTTTGACGATCGTTCAGCAAGGAATTCAATTGTTCGCTGTAAACGATCGAATTTTGCATCACTTTTTCTGCATCACATCATCTTTTTTCATAAAATCGCTCGTTTTTGACTGACAACCGTCCAAATAATCAAATAAAGGCAAATGCAAAGGTCAACTGGTAAATTGCTTTATTTTTTTCTTTGATCTCATTAAAAGTTCGATTGCAGTAGGAATCAACATTTTCTTGAAGATAATTAACTTCGGCTTTAATCAGACTATCCATTGTGCAAATTTCGATAGAAACTAAACCGACAATCACTAGTTTCTACATTTTGCAAACAAAAAACAGGTGGCTGAACGACTTCAAAAATTTTCATGAAAATGATTATAACTTTATTTTGCAACATTGGCTTGCGATGTTCTTGGACCTTGCAAATCAGCGACAGCGTGTCAGCAATCAACTAACGCAACTTCGATTGGCAATCTATAGATTAGACAGCCATCGACTTTAATCAGACTGCAGCAAGCGACTTTGCTCAGACAGCCATCGACTTATCCTCCAGCCAATGATATCGCTCAACCTGCGAATTTGTTCTTACAACAAACAAACAACTAAATTATTATTGTTTTTCTTGCTTTAACGTGTCAAAATTTGTTCTAAAGAAAATTTTCAGACCTATCTATTCAAAAAAAAAGTTTTTTTTCCGCAAAACAAAATATCTGCAGACGTAGGGTTTAAATTTCGTGAACTTCGCATAATTGTGAAAATGCATTAATCACGAAATCGGAGGTTTTAAAACAACGAGAAAAAAAAGAAACTTATGTTTCGAAAGTGTTGGATGGGCTTATGAAAAATTGAGAGCAATTCTCCAACGGTTCAGAAAATGGACGCGATGAGTTGGCGAAATCGACCATTACCAATCGTAAATCGGACACGTTTCGTCGCTGGCCGAGACGCGATCGGTGGCAATAAATATTCATAACGGTTACTATTCTCGATCCACACACACACGCGCGACTTGTCTATCAGTCCCACAGAAACTTCGTCGGAGGAGGAGAAAACTTTTCAAAAACTTCCAAACAATTATATCATTCAATTTTTGATTGAATGGCAACAGCGATTGCGGCACTTCGTTTATTGCGTCGTAGTAAAAATTCTTCAGACCTTACCCCCCCTCTCGCAAGCTCTTTTACCATCTTCAATCTTACTAGCTATATAGTTTCAAAAACGTTACGAAACGGGGCTGTTTCCCGATTCTATTCGAAGATTATATTATTATTGTCATAGGAACCTTAGCAAGGGGAATTTTTCGGCGACTTGCGAAAACGAAATTTAGAAAAGCTTTTAGGATTTTTCGGCGAGAAGTCAGACAAAAAAATAGATCTTCTTTCGTCTATTTCGTTTATGAATCGAATAATTGACGGATATCGGCGTTTTCTAGTTCAATTATTGTGATAAACATCCAATGATGACAGCCACAAGTGGTTTCGCAGGCTGATATATCTTGATTTGATTGACTTTAATTTCCGCTGATTGATTTTGGCTTTGACTTTTCAATTTGGAAAATGATCAGGCTTAGAATATTTGGATTTTACGTTTATACATTAGTGATATTAATTTTTATGCCATTGTTGACATTTTGCTTGCAACTATCAGAAAATCTTCACAAAGTCAATGTGAAGAAAGGAGCCATATGGGGTAAATTGTGGTCGTTGGACGATCGAAAAGTTCAAGCCTTCTTAGGCATTCCTTACGCTGAGCCGCCGATTGGTCAACTAAGATTTCAAGCAAGTGAAAGTTTTGTTTTTGAGCTCATACAGGCGGTAAAACACTTCAATGAATGCTTGAAAAGTTCAGTCGTTCGAAGTATGGAATCACTTCAGCACTTTGAAGCCTGCAGCACATTGCAGAATGCAGCACATTTGATGCAACACTTTGAAGTATGCAGCTCTTTGACGCACTCAGCGCTTCGAAGTTTGCAGCATCTTGAAGTTGGAACATTTTGAAGGATGCAGCACTTTGTGCATATTAACTTTCCAGCACTTCAAAACGATCTAGTTAGTAACACTTCCGAACTATTTTTTCTAGAAACCCACTACAAAACGTGCCTGGTCGCCGCAAACGCTCAGCGCCACCGATTATATGCCGCCGTGCTTGCAATTCATGGACTTCCATCAGGATGATAAATATTCAGGGAAAAATATGAAGAAAGAAAAAGAGGATTGTCTATATCTCAACGTATTCGCACCTTACGTAAGAAACGATCTATTGCCAGCGATTTCACTTGGCGCTTGATTGACTGCAGCGCACATCCAGTCAATAAGTCAAACTTTTTGATTGGCTGGACGAGTGTTGTTTATGCGCGGAATTAACGAAGGTCAAGCTAAAATTAAGCGTTCACTTGCTGCGAGGAAATCTGCGCAAGCTCGCAAACCAATCACCGATTTCGTTCGCGGAATCGTAATTCTACGTCAAAACTACAATTAAAACATTATGACGTCCAGTTAGTGTCTAAAAAAACCACTGTCGACTTTAAAATTCGTACAAATGACACTTTTAAAACCTTATACGGCTCGAAACAAGCAAAATTCCATTACTCTCACGCATTTCAAAGTCTAGTTTGCAGCTATTTTTCCGCCCAAATGTTGAATTCAATCAAACTTTCAAGTTTTATTACATTTTTTTTTCGTTGGCTCTCGGCCAAGTTAGTAATTTTGTCTTATTTTATTATCTATAGGAACCTGAAGGCAATCGAACGTTCGCCACATTGGTTTGGATTCACGGCGGATCATTCTTAGCCGGATCTGGGGATACGGGCATGGATGAATTGGTTATCATGAGAAATATAATATTCAAAGATGTCATATTAGTTACTGTAAATTACAGGCTCGGACCAATAGGTACACTAGCTAATTTCTACAGTACGTCTCCTATACTCACAATCTGAATCTGTTTTTCTGAAGGATTTTTTTCGACGGCTCTGCCGGAACTTCGAGGCAATCTCGGTTTGTTGGATCAGATCGAGGCTTTGAAATGGATCAAGGAGAATATCCATGCTTTCGGCGGGAATCCTAAATCGGTGACTATCATGGGAGAAAGTGCTGGCGGAGCCAGCGTGTCGATCCTGGCGATTTCACCGCTTGTGCAACGACTTGGTAAGGAGCAGCTCGTGACGAAATTTGCTCGTTTTGAAGATACCCGAGACATTTTATCGTTTTTTTGTGAAGATTTGGTGCACAGAGCGATAATCATGAGCGGATCTGCTGCCGCAGGTTGGGCGGTGCAGAGGCACGGCGATCACGATTACGATATTGAAAATCTGTTCGATTTCTTCACATGCGATAAGAAATTCAATCGTGAAGATCTTCTGCAAGTTTTCCGAGGATTCGACATCAAAGTCGACGATCCGCCGAGATGCAATTTATTGGAACAACGTTTGGAATGCGATAAAGCTGATACGATACAAAATATCATCGACTGTATGAAAGATAAAACCGAACTCAGTTTCACCGATCCGATATTCAGAAAAGCCTTGGCGATCGAAGTAATTTTGTTTTAGAACTTACAAGAAGAGTTTCAATGCAGCGCCCGCTAGATCGTTTGGCATGCAACATAATTTGTTTTTCATGCTTACTTTCTTCACTGACTTGTTCATTATTTTAGCTCGGAGTTTCAAGGGCTGTCGTCGATGGAGACATCATTCCGTATGATATGGACTCTCTTTTGAAAAACGGTACCAAAATTCCAATCATGACAGGAGTTGCCGAAAGCGAATGGGGTCACAAAAAACGTATTAAAAAACAAATTTTCGTACTGGTCCTTGATCTAACTTTGTCTTTTTTTTGATCCAGTGATTTACTACGGTTTCAAATCGTACAAGCCGGTGGATCCAAAATTGGCCAGAGAAAAATTATTCAACATTATGAATCAAAGTTTGAAGCCGACGTTCAACGAAGAAGTTTCGAATAAATCAATGGATTTTATTATCGACGCAGTCATTCATTATTATCTCGGATCTCAGTCGAGCAATAAAACGTGGGAATTAACTCAATTCGCAAAGGTTTTACGAAGTGTAAGTGGAAAAAGCAAATTTTGTCGCTGAAAAACACTTTTATTCGCTAAAGACGAATAAAGCAAAGTTTCTATCGTTTTCACGCGCATTTCGTGTGCGATTAGCGCGTTTTCGCGCAAAAGAGCGATTCTTGTGGCTCGGTGCCACTTTGGATGTTGTTTGCGGAAGTTTTGCGCAACGTACATTCATTTTGAAACTGATTGAAAAGCAAATTTATTGCTCGTTTTTCGATTTTACTATCTAAAACGACAGAAACGCAAAATTATAATTGATTTGCCGAGTTTCCGCTTACGTCAAATTTCTAGTTTGCAATCATTAATCAAAGCTTATCGGTTTTGCGAGCGCACGACGAGCAAATGGCTCACTAAAATTTAAGAAGTTTTTAAAGCGGTGATTCCACGGGCCCCTTAGCTCAGTTGGTTAGAGCGTCGTGCTAATAACGCGAAGGTCAACAGTTCGATCCTGTTAGGGGCCAAAATTTTTGTCGCATTTTCAACACAAATTTCATCAGTGAAAGGGAATGTGAACGACGAATTTTTTGTTTTTTTTACAATTTTATTCTTTCTTCAGATTGAATCAGACTTGGAATTTGTCGTTCCTTGCTATCGAGAAGCGTCTGCCTATGCCAGCAGTGGCCAGCAGGTTTATTTGTATTCTTTCGAACATGTTCCAAAATCTTCGGTGGTTGAAGAAGAAACTATATCGGTCGATTTTTTCGGCGTTAAAAAGAAAGTCAAAAAGAGGCAAACGTTAAATTTCAACTGTAAGCGGCGTGCAAATTTGCAAGCAAATTTCTTCACTATCTAATCAGTTACACTTTCTTTTACAGCCGCTTTTCACGGTTTGGATCATTCGTACATTTTCACGGAAGGCTACAGTAGCAATTTTCAATTCGAATATCAAGACGAAGATTATAAAATTTCTCACATGTGGAGTACATTCATAACGAATTTTGCAAAACATGGGTAAAAATTAAGAGTTCATAAGAAAAATTGCACTAAGGTGCACAAAAAATGCACCGTATGTCAAAAAAAGGCTTCAAAATGTATAAAATTTGCTGAAATGCCTGCAAAATGCTCGAAAAGTAGTTTTTGAGTGGATTTTTCTTCACAATGTCCAAAAGTAAAAGTAGTAAAAAAGTAAGTCTCAAAATCAACAAATCTGCAAGTGTGACGCATGTCTATTTCTTTAAGCAATCCTACGCCCGAACCCATCGAAGGCGTTCTGTGGACGCCGTTCAGCGTCGACGACCCTTCGTACCTTCGGTTCAAGTACCCGCCGGAAGTGGTCGAACAAGATTTCCGCTGGTCGAACGTCTCATTCTGGACGAACTACGTGCCGAATTTAATCAAGCGATCGTCGATGGCCGAGCCGAAAAAAGCCGAGCCGCTGACCGACGACGAGCGCGTACAGTTGGCCGCGTACAAAAGGGCGTGGTGGGCGCTGTGGATCTTAGTGGCGGCCGTTGCGTTCGTTTTATGGACGATTATCATTTGCATGGTGGCGCAAAAATGCATCTCGGCGAAGTCGAAACCGTACAAAAATATAATCGTATCCAACGGATGATCGACGGGCGTACTGTAGTGGGCGCCTGCGTGTCGCGACGAGAATAATATGCCTCAGATTACGTATTCAGTCAAGACCAAATTTTTGTTTTAATTTGCACTATAATTAAAAAAGTTTAAACTTATCGCATTTTTGTATCGTGGAATTTCTTTGATAAGTAGGTTTAGGTGTGACAATAACATTTTCTATACTTTTAAACCTGATCCGATGGTTTTACTGTAGTGGATACTGTAATTGCATCGATTTTAAAATGCTACTAAATGGGAGTTTAAAATTACCGCAAATATGTAATACAGATGCGCAGGTAACGTTGTTGCGATAGCAAATGATTTATATGTTATAAATCACTTACTGCAATTTGACGAAAAATTATGTGCAGGTTTTATTCGAATTACCGCAATCGGATATAAATAAGAAAGAAAAATGCATGGAATTTTTGTGCGCGAAATTTGGGTGCGGTTAGCTAAGATGTCATGATCAAAAATTTGTTTTATTTCTGCTCATTCGATCCAAAAATCGTTTCGTAAAAAAGAGTTATGGAAGAAAGCACGGCGGCGATCGTCGTTCGGGCGAAATATAATTTCGCCGGAAAAAACAACGACGAAGTAAGAAAAAAACAATTTCTTGTATTTTTTTGATTTTGAGTTTCATTTATTTGAATTGCAGCTTTGCTTCAAAAAAGGCGATAATATTTTAATCACGCAAAAGACCGACGAAGGATGGTTCGAGGGAACGCTGAACGGAAAAACCGGCTGGTTTCCGTCGAACTACGTCTCGGAAATGAAGAATACAGGTAGGTTTTTTGTTCTATTTCTCTTGAATCGTGAATCATGAATCGAAAAATTGTTTCTTAACCTTTCAGCCCCGACGGATAAATCGATGAGAGCCAAAAGTCCGTCAAACAAAACTAATCCCGATTTACAGATAAATATCAAACAAACGCCGCCTTTGGGCCCTGAAAATCGATGGCTATATCGCAAAATGGTGCCCATCGAAATACTTTCGAGCATTTTTTCATTTCTAAAATCGTCTCTTTTGGTCGAAGTTTAGGTTCTACAAGATCTTATCGAATCCGAACGAGCCCATGTCGAAGAACTGGAAAGTTTATTAAATTTGTATTTAAAACCGCTCAAAAACGAAAATTTGTGATTAGAAATTAAATTTTGCGCCCGTGTCTTTAGTTTTAAAACAAATTTTTCGTTTAGACTCACTCAATCCGAATTTTCTCAACTAATCGGCAATATCGAACAAATAATGCAACATCAATTGGCGTTTTTGAAATCTGTCGAAGAACAATTCAAGTACATACTTAACTTCTAAAGGGCAAGGCAAAAAATTTGTTTTTTTCTGCTTTTTAAAGATTGCCAATTAAAGAACAGCGAGTAGGCGGTGAATTCATGAAGCTGGCGCCGACGTTAAAAACCTTATTGAAAATCTATTGCGAAAATCATCCGATGGCAGTCGAAATTTTGACCAAATATCGGTACTGCAGTTCATCAATAACTATAGTTGTTCAGTGTCTCTTGCTGATAAGCGACTATAGTTGAACTACAGTTGTAGAATTCTGACTGAAAATTTGTTTTTCTTATCGCTTTTCGTTTTTTTGCAGAGATTCTTTAACTAAATTTATGGAAAAATTAAATAGCGATTTAATGACTTTAACGACTGGATTGAGTCGCCCGTTTCGTCATCTGGATAAATATCCGAATATCCTTCAAGAATTGGAACGCAATATAGAAGTAGATTTTAGACTGTTTTGTACGAAATACGTACAGTTTTTATGCCCGATTTCGTCATCTTCAGGAAAATCATCCGGACAGAGGCGACACTCAAAGAGCCGTTTCGGTGTACAGAGATTTAGCAGTCAGTCAACTTTTTTGTTTTATTTTGCTTTAACTTGGATTAATTTTATTGTTTTTTAATAGAATTTTTGTACCGACGTTCGAAAACAAAAAGAAATGCAATTGGAATTACTTTCGGGTACGATAACCGGCTGGGATGGACCTGTATGGGCAATTTCTAGACACATTTTATTGAAAATTCTTAGTATTATTGGTCGCTTTTGTGTTTTAGACTCTTTCGTCTTTGGGCGACATACTGTACATGAGGTCCGTTCCGATTTTGATGGACGGCGAAAAAATCGATAGATGTCTAGTTTTATTTTCGAATATTTTATTGATTTTACAAATTTCGCATAAATTAAATTCATACGTGTTCAAAGTAAGCCCTATAGTTCAGTGGAAACTATAGTTTATAAAGGACTATAGTTGAAAAGGAAGACCAGTTAAGAAACGTGTTTTTACTCGTTAGTCCACTGGACATATGCCTGTTTTGTTTTAGAAGAAACTCGACTTGAACGGTCTTACGGTTAATAAACCTTCGGAAAACGGCGTCGTGACACTCGAGAAAAATCAGCATTCTTTAGTGTTGAAAAATAAAAATGAAAAGGACGACTCGGGCGTAACGTTAATTTTGCCCAACGTAGAAGAATTGAATCGATGGATCGAACTTTTCCTCGCTTGCGACGGCGTTACGGTTGACGATAGTTGCACCGTTATCAATCCGACGTCGCCCGTTTTGTATTCGACGGTGCAGGTAATTTGTTTTCAAAGATATTTTCCGAGAAATTTGCCGTTTTATGAAATACTGTCGTTAATTTTCTCGAAAATGAAATTGGAAAACAAATTTTGTGACTGGATAATAATGTTTTATGTGTCTTTTTAAGAATCAAATGTCTCCTTCCGTAAAACCTCAACTGTCCACGATGCCTTCGCCCGGATACGCGGAATTGTTGAAGAAAAATTCGAGTTTACCTTTCGCATCTCGACTGGAACGAATTCCGCCTCCTGCTTCATCCTCGTCGGCCGTACAGTCGCCGACGTCGCCTCGGCCCTTGGAGGGTACTCGACGGTTCAGCGGTTACGGTCTGAGACCATTGCCTCCTCATCGAGTCGTCCTACCGTCGGATTCATCGAAAAACAACGTAAAACTAAGAAAAAAAGGTAAGGAAAAAAACAAATTTCCTGTCGTCGAATGTTTAGAAACGTGCCCGAAAACGATTTCATTCTTATTTTCGATAGATTTACCAGCAATTTTCGATCAAGAAGAAACTGAACTGTTGAAAGTCGTTGAAGCTTATTGCACGAACGCTTCGACGAAAACTGGTGTGTTACGAAGTATGAAAAACAAATTTCGCGACTGGCTTTACAGGTTTAATAGTCGTTTTCTGTTTGTTTACTTTCAGAAGGCGTCGATTCGCCTCAATTGTTGGTCGCCGAAGAGGAAAAGATATTCGTCGAAGAGATGGTCGGCGACGAGTTGGTCGT
Source organism: Prionchulus punctatus (assembly GCA_034698125.1). Lineage (NCBI taxonomy): Eukaryota > Metazoa > Nematoda > Enoplea > Mononchida > Mononchidae > Prionchulus > Prionchulus punctatus. The sequence continues at coordinate 11,158 of JAQGBA010000161.1, read as the reverse complement.
ACAGGAAAAAACGTTGGTCGACACCGTCTATTCGTTGAAAGATCAAATGAACGAAATGAAAGAGGTTAGTGAATTTAAAAACAAAATTTCAGTCGTCATTCTAAGTTGTCCAGTGACTCATTGTTTATTGACTAATCTTATTCTGTGACCATGTTTGCTCATTGGCATGTCATTATATTTGTTTTTCTCTACAGGATATAAAAAAATTGACCAAACTATTGGAGGACGAGCAGCGAGCTCGGCGGAGGACTGAGGAAATTCTTCGACGAGTGATGCTTACCCAAAGGAATTCTACGCCCAGATTGCAAGTCAACGGCGAAGACAGTCGATTGGCTTCCGAAGAATCTTTGAGCAATAAGCGCCAGTGATTTGTTTTTTCTCTCGATAATTCGTCGAAATGCAATTGCCAACGATCGGAAAAACAAAATTTCGGTCGCGACTTTGGACTAGACGATCGCTTGCGATCGACGGAAGTGCTCCGTTTTTGCATTTGTTGAGACTCCTCTTTGTTAAGTTTGTTCGTTTTTTTTATTCTTTTTATCTTTCGACTTTGTCTTCCCTTACAGATTATTATATTCAGAATTAATTAATTAACGTCCAGTTTTTTTTGCTCGCGTGCCAAAGTTTTTTCTTCGAAAACTTTTTTGGTATTGTAACTGTACATATTTTTGACAATTTTTTCAGTTTGTTTTTTTGACGTTTATCGGAAAATTGCCGGCGTCCACCGCCGACGGGTTAGAAAATAACGGAATTTTGCTACTTTTCGAGTACATTTTCACTCCTTAGCTGCGAAACGGATTTTGGCCCTTGAAAGTTGATGATTGCCCTTAAAATTTGCGAAAAGATTCAGGTTGTGCTTTTTGACGAATTATTTAAAGTTATATTGTTTTTTTTGTTTGTGTTTTTGTACCCTACCTATATCTATGCATTTACAAAAATTTTAAAACTTGTTAACAAATGAACAAAAAAATTAAAGATTATTACTGCAAACGAGGTTAGAGACGACGCGAATTTTGTTTCTTGGGAGTAACTGAGCGTGCAGTTTTTATTTCTGAACATGACTACAGTTCACCGTTGTTGAGTTTGCATTTCCGATCATCTTGAGATTCTGCACAAATTCAGATTGCCACTAAAGTCATTTTTCTATTTCGGCTGAAATAAAACTACAGTACTCCTAAAGTTGTAATTTACAATTGATTTCATATATTGATTGTTGAGCGTGCAGTTTGATTGTGGTCGACCCTTGTCTGTATCATTCTGCGTGTTTAAAAATTATATGTGAATACGGATTGGAAATTTCTACTTTACGATTACTGTACCTTTATTCCAGCCATAGTTGGGAAGGGACACTAGAGTGATAGGACGCTTGTCATGTGAAAGATTTTGTTTTTCAGACGCTTTTTTAACTTTAACCTCCAATAAACCACTTCCGCAAACAACTTTTCCAAGTGGCTGCGGCTGTTTTCATCCGATGATTACTTTCAATTGAAGAATTGTTTTTCGCTATGGAATCTGGCGATTCAAAGAAAGCTACAAGGAAATGAAAAAATGGTTCGTACTAGAGAGGAAGACTTTCATTAAAACAAAGAGGACATCTGAAACAAATCCGACGAGCTGATAACTCAAGGAATAACCCCGCTATGAAGTCCGAATCTTTTAGGTTGGCACCGATGTCAGTACCGTTTTCGTACATTAGTAGAAAATAGATAGTTTCACTTTCAGAAGTCTTTTTTGACTTGTACAAAAATTGCGAAGGTGCCACACAAACTGACTGCGCTTCATCTTTATTCGACAGTAGCTTCATGTCTACCGATCACGAGCGAATTATGCGCAACAAGATAAAGATGTGCCGCAATGTTCGACAAGTTCCGAAGAACGCAGTTTATTTGATCTATTCGTGTTGTCGCAACCCGGAAGTAATAACTTACGAGTTCCGTCGATGTTACCGACTGTTGTTTTTTTTGATTACCTTACAGCCTCGTCCTCCGTCCAGTCCTCTAGCGAGCTTAGTCTTCGAAGAATGTGGGGTATCGATTGTGCAACCAGTGAAGAAATTGGATTTGTCGATTCTAGTTTATCCGATGAAAATTCAGAAGTTTTGAACAGTTTTAACTGCAAGGATATCATAGTGACGCAGTGTCTCGTACCAAAATCCAATGGTATTCTGGAGTGAAAATCACTAGGTCACTTGTGTCTGAAGTATAAAAATTAGAAAATCAGTTTTTACTAGCTTAATTTTCTCACACGATTCTCTCAGATTTTTGGACACTGTCTCGAAAAATGTCTGTTGTGAGTTTAATTTATAAACAACAGCGAACATCTTAGGTGAATCTAATTTGGTGGAGTCCTGTTCATCCTGTTCAGCTTTATGCATCGACGTCTGCATTCATCCATTGTTGTGAAAACATTGAAAACATTGATGAAAGTAACCAATTGTCAAACTATCCCAGGACCCTCCTCTTTGAACAATTATTTTTCTATGACTTTTTATTACAAAATTACCGTAAAGACGTTCTCAACACCATTGCATAAATATTATGATTTACGGTAAAGTCACACATCTTCATAATAAACATTATGTGTTAATTATTACGACTGTTTGGTTATCGATAAACATATGATAACTGTAATATTTTATTGAGGTTACAATAAAATTGCCATAGTTCCTCTTAATATTACTGTACAGCATTCGTTGTATTGTGCGGTAGTATATTTGCAATATGATAGTAATGAATTTTATTACATCATCATATCATCAGACACTGTATTAGGTGCAATATCAGTGTCCCTAAAGTTAAGATCTACAATCCGTATTCAGATATTGATTTTTAAGCATTCAGGATACAGGCAACAGACAGCTAACTACTTGAACAGAACCGCATGTTCAAAAATCAATATCTGAATTCAGATTGTAAATCTCACCTATTACAGTCATATTTGTGCGTCTATTCCTTATCAATCTTGGCAATTATCTCTATACAGGGCTAGGGCACGAAATCAAATGGATTTAGCTCCATTATTTGCATAATTTGATCTTAAACAGAAATTCATTCATTAAAACACGATACATTAAATTTATTCACTAATATCTTGAATAGTTAAGTATTATGTTTTCATTTGAAGAATAAAATTAGAATGTCGTAAGCAAGAGAATTTGAATCATAATTGCTCTTGTTTTTGAATTTTAAGTTGATGCGCAAGTTAATATGCTTTTATCCAAATACTGCTTACTACAAAATACTGACAACGCTCTCTGCTGCAAAAACAAAAAAAGTGTTCGAAATTTCTAACTTGCAAAACCGAAATCCAGTTCACGCGATTTCCTTTGCATTTTCGATCGTTGCATGAAACGGCATTTCATCCAAAGTCTCGTTTCGGTTGTGAAAAGACAAATGGCGTCGAATTTTCAAAAATTTACATATCCAACGGCTCGCCGGGACGAAACAGTAGTCGACGATTATCATGGAACAAAAGTAAGGCTAACGAGCAAAATCTCTCACTGTCTAAGAACTGTAAAAACAGGTTTCAGTGCTGTAAAAACAAATTTCTTGCTCTAAAAGCTGCTGGCAAGTGCTGTCAGTTTCACTGGCTACTTTTTGCTTGTGTGTGTCAATCCCCACACCGTTGCGTAACTGTCCAGTGATTTTTTTTGTTTTTCTTTGAATTTTATCGTTCGTGTTTTCCCGAATAGATTTCTGATCCTTATCGCTGGCTCGAAGATCCGGATAATGCAGAAACGAAAGAATTCGTCGATAAGTTGAACAACGTTAGCAAGCCGTTTTTGGACAATTGCCCTTTGAGGGATAAAATTCAACAAAAGTGAACCTATTTTGGTTCTTTTGACTGTTTGCTCGAAAACTTACTTAGCCAGGCGATATTCTTGTTTCAGATTGAAAGAATTGTGGGATTATCCGAAATACGGCTGCCCGCACAAGGAAGGCGATCATTACTTCTACTATTACAACACTGGATTGCAAAATCAGAGGTTAATTTGCGCTTTTTGCTTGCTAAGTCTATGGCTAAGGCACGTTTTTTTTTGCTTTTCAGCGTCTTGTTCATTCAAGACAAACTGGACGGCGAAGCCAAGGTGTTTCTAGATCCGAACAAATTATCAGAGGATGGCACCACTTCGATTTCATCATCGGCGTATTCCGAGGATGGGAAAATTTTCGCTTACGCCCTCAGCGAAAAAGGCTCCGACTGGAACACTTTGAGAGTAGCATATTGCTGGCTTGTTTCATTTTTTGGCACCTTACGAGCAAGTTTCCATACCTTTTTCAGTTCAAAAAAGTTCCATCCGGCGACGATTTGGACGACGTTCTGGAACGATTACGATACTCGTCAATCGCTTGGACGCACGACAATAAAGGCGTTTTTTACAATGTAACGTGTTAACGTGTTTGAGAACGTTCGTTCGTTTAAAAAAACAAAATTATCGTCGGTATTCGTTTCAGAAATTTCCTCAGGACAAATGTGTCGCCGTCGGCACGAGTACAGGCAAAAACGAGTTTCATCAATTGTTCTATCATTATTTGGGGACGAAACAATCCGAGGACGTTTTATGCGTCGAATTTTCGAATAATCCAGACTACATGACGTATGACAGAGAACTATAGTTGTGCAGTGATTATAGTTAATCAGGACTATAGTTATTCATGTTTCCAGTTGTTGAGTGACTTTATCGTTGTTCAAGGGCAACAGTTGTTCGCTGCCGAAAGTTGTTCTTCGACTACAGTTGTTCAGTTATTATAGTTGATCAATCAGACTTTTTTTGTTTGTTGTAGATCTGGTCAAGTTACTGAAGATGGCAAGTTTTTAATTGTCGAAGTTAGCAAAGGTTGCGACCCGGAAAATCTCGTTTACTATTACGAATTGTGCCCGGATAAAAAAATTGAAGGTACTTTCTTGAAACATCAATTTTCCGTATTCGTTTTCGAATTTATTTTGGTTTTTGCTAGGCAATTTGAAAATTGTTCCTATTGTTGACAAGTTTGAAGCTAAATTCGATGTAAAACTTGTCTTCGGTTTTTACTTTTCGGTGTAATTTTTTTATTCAACATTTTTCCATAGTTTGTTACCAACGACGATGGCTTGTTTACGTTCGTCACTGACTACGAAGCTCCTTTCTTCAAATTGATTCAAATCGACATGAAAAATCCGGATAAGGTGCCTTGGATTTTTCATTTATCATCCATTTTTGGTTTCATGTTTTTCAAATTATTTTTTGCTTGCTAGAAGTATTGGAAAACTCTGGTTGACGAAGAGAAGAACCAGAAACTCGACTGGGCCACTCGAGTGAACGGAGATTATTTGATTCTATGCTACATCCAAGATGTTAAAGTAAATTTTATTGCCAGTGTTTTTTTTGTTGAGAAAAAATCTATTGAAATTTAATTTAGCACGTTATGCACATTCACGATTTAAAAACTGGTCGTCGTTTGTTCACTTTGGATCTCGATATTGGAAGCATCTCGGCATTCAGTGGAAAGAAGAAGCTCTCAGAAGTAAAACAAAATTAGACAGTAAAAATCAGCAACTATAGACCTGAAAGGCAATTACTGGAGTTCAATATATTTTGATTTTGTTTCAGATATTTTACACTTTTCAATCTTTCTTCACACCTGGCGTAACTTATCATTGCGATTTATCGAAACCTGACCAAAAACCAAAAGTAACTTCCGAGAAATAGTCGAGTAAACCAGTGGTTTTGAAGACGCTTTCTGATGTTTTTCATAGGTTTTTCGAACCATAGAAGTCAAAGGCATCGACAGGGATCAGTTCGAAGTCAAGCAAATTTTCTACCAAAGCAAAGACAAAACGAAAGTGCCTATGTATGTCGTTCATAAAAAGGTAAGCATTGCAATAGCGCTCGTAAGGTTACTGGTGCCAACCAACTACGCTTGAAATACAAAAATACTGCTACTGTAAGTGTTTCATATTCAGGGACTCAATTTGAATGGCGATCATCCAACATTATTGTATGGTTATGGAGGCTTTAATATATCCTTGATGCCTTACTTTAGCGTTTCGCGTAGTTTCTTTATGCGCCACTTAGATGGATTATTCGTACTGGCTAATCTCCGTGGAGGAGAGTACGTTTTATCAGTGTTTGACGTGATTTAACTTATCGAGTGATCGATCTGTTTTTTTAAGTGAGTATGGTAAATCTTGGCACGAAGGCGGAATGAAAGAGAGGAAACAAAATGTTTTCGATGATTTCATCTCAGCGGCTGAATACTTGATCGACAATAAACTTACAACGAAAGACAAGTAAAATAAGACAGAGTTCCCACCAAATACATACAATGGACTATCTTTGTTGACATTCCAACATTGACATTTGACATCAGACAAAGCCTTACACGCATAGGTTCACATAAATAATTTCATGTGATGCTGCGACACAAATGGAAAATGACTAAAATTGGTGTAAATTTTTGAACTGTGGCAACTTTTCATTGTTCCTCAGTATATTTTAGTGTGTTAAGCTCCTTTTAACTGCTACAGTTTAATAATTGAGTGTTTCTCAATGAAAATAATTTCAAAATGGATTAAAATACCATAAAAAATAGATCATCAGTAAATTCTTCAAAGAAGTTGTAAATTTAGTGTATTTGCAATCCGACAAACTTGACATCATATACCATTTTAGCTTGAAACAAATCGCGTCGTACAATTAATCGTATGTAGAATGTAATATCCTTTTTTATTGTAGGCTGGTTATTCAAGGAGGTTCGAATGGAGGTATTCTGGTTGCTGCTTGCGCTAATCAACGACCAGATTTATTCGGATGTGTTATTAATCAAGTTGGGTATGCGCTCGTTTGCATTCCAGTTTTTTTGATAAAAATCTTATAGGTTGAAACTTTTTAGTGTTTTGGATATGTTGCGCTACCAAAATTTTACTATTGGACAGGCGTGGGTACCGGAATTTGGTTGCTCCCAAGTGAAAAATGAGTTTGAATATTTGATAAAGTGCGTGAAATTCAAGATGATCTAGTTATTTTGGTTTATTTTCCTGTTTCTATCATTAGATATTCTCCATTGCACAATCTGCGGAAACCGGACAATGTGCAATATCAGTATCCTGCAACACTCCTGCTGACTGCAGATCACGATGATCGTGTCGTACCGTTGCATTCGTTGAAGTACATGGCCGAACTGTATCATCTAGTACAAAATTGCGAACACCAAAAGAAACCATTGATGATTCGAGTTGAAACTAAAGCCGGGCACGGCAGAGGCAAGCCAACGAGCAAAATTGTGAGTTGTCTGCGCTTTTTGCAGTTATCGATATTGCTTTACGATAATAAGACTTTTCATTTTAGATCGAAGAACACGTTGACATATACTGTTTCCTAGTCAATGTATTAAACTTAAAATGGAACGACTAAACTTATACATTTTTACCCATAATTTTTACCAACGTTTGCTTTGTCATTTGCAATTCGATCTGAATAAAAAGTACAATGTGAAAGTGCAGTTACACTTCAGTGTTGATAGCTGGTTGATGAATGTAGCGGAGCTGCATGTGCATGCTTTCAAGAAGAAAATAATATGAAACAGTTTCGCGCAAGCTAATTACTTGCCCAGACACTGGACAGTCAGACGTCGAAGAGGCGCATACAAAGACTGACAGGATGTTTTGCACTCAATGAAGGAAGCGTACACAGTAATCCACGAAATTGCGGCTGGCGAACAAATAATAGATCCAGTTTTAACAATTTTACCCATTTATGCAACACTGCAATTCTTCTATTTAGTCTGATTGTTTGGGAAATACATTTATTTTACAGTCCATGACTGATAGCTTGTGATTGTATGAAAACTACATGCGGTTAAGGGGACCTGTGGGCATTTTACATGAATTACATTAAAGTAGTATAATGGAATTAACTTTCTTTGAAAGTAATGGAATCAGTGTTCATCAACTACTCGTACAGGAGACAATTGAAATGGATTTTTTGATTAAAGCTACACTTTTCTAAATAGTAATGAAAAGCGTAACTTGTCAGCATACATGGATACCTCCTGTATACGACAAAAAGAGTAAGTTAACATTATAATTTGAATTTAATAACATAAATTACGAAACGATGATTGAACGAGTGAACACATAAAAAATCGGCTTGCGAACGAACTTAAGAAAAGCGTTGAATTACCAAGCCAAATATGTTTTGTGCGAGTGAAGGCAAGCTCAGGTTCAACAAAACTACACCTGATATTTTTTAGTTTATAAATATACACACTCTGGGCAGAAAGAATGCGTCCAGGTGATACTCAAAGGCGACAACATGTGCTGGCCCGATAAATACGAAAGCCCTAACCAGTGCAAGTCCTTGCGCGTGGAACACGTGGTGGGGTGAATGTGGTGCGATTGCGAATTGATATGGTCTGGTAGATCGCCGCTTTGCATAAGTGGCCTATGTCCTAGCAAGTACGACATTGCGGAAAGTTCCAATTGTGGAGGTGGTCAATGTTGCATTTTTGGCTCCAAGGACCTGTGCCTAAACAGGTTGCAATGCGGATATCGAAATTACTCAGCTTTCGAATGACAAATAATCAAAAAATGCTCGTTTCGAATGTCGAATAAGCTTGAATGGCGCATTTTTTTATTTTGATATTATGATTAATTAAAGAAATAAAAGATTAAAATGTTGCCACGTTTAATTAACACACAACAACAAACGCACCTACCAAAAACCAATGACAAAAATCACATAAAATTTATTGATATGTATCTGCCAGCCAACAGTCTTACATGCTGTATTTCGCGAAAGCTGACCAGGATGGCCGGTACACCGCCTAGTGCTGTTTACCAGATGCCATCTATGACCACTGTGAATCCCAGATCCAGATAGTCCCGCCTTCATCCTTCTAACACCTGCGATCCTTCCTGACAGGCTCGACGGGACAAGCTTATTCCTCAGCAATTTTGGAACATGATTGCTGTATCTGGTACCCAGCGCCTCTAAGCTGTCCAACGGACCGCAGGAGCCCACTCACTCCTCATAGAGGAGACTTCCCTTTTTTGCTCCTTAAAACTCATTCATTGGAGCGGCGTGGGACCGACGTGCCATGCAGACAAACATGGTCTCCTTTCGAACCACATACGGAGGCGTTCCAGCTGCTCATTGTGTTCCTCGATTTCCTCCTGTCCATAGAACAAGTCAGCACAGCCACTGCATCGTTTCCGAGAGGTATATAATGATCGGTTGCCAAAAAAATTAGCTGTTATTTTTATTTTCATGAGATCAGGGCTGCCATTGGGAAGAGTAATTGATACACTTGAACGATTGATTGACCTTCCTTTATTATTACTCTTCCACTTGTTCAAAATGTTTTGTATTCAGCAAGGTATTCGGAAAGAGCTGATTGAAATGCGCTTTTTCAAAGTTGTCATTGTCAATTGTCACTCGAGAAAGGTCATAGGAAAGGCTCTCATACCGGAATTAGTCTAACGTTATTCTGAAGTTTGAAAGATGAGTTCGAACATTAGATAAAGTGATTAAAATTTATTTCTTATTGGAATATTTTATTGTTTTTCTCTTTGTAGCTATTTCCCACTGCATAGCTTGCAGAAACTAGATGTCAAGCAGGATCACTTTCCGGCTACAATATTGCTGACTGCAGATTTCGACGATCGTGTCATAACGTTTCTTTAATTGCAGTACATTGCAGAATTGGATTAACCAGGTTGAAAATTCTTCACGTTTGAGATTTGCGAAAACCAAAAAACTGTTGTTGATTCGAATTGCAAAATTGTGAGTTCACACAGTTGAGTAATCAACCAAAATTGTTCGACTTATTTCATTTATCATTTATATATATAAAAATTGGTCCTATGGACTCTCACAGCCTGTATCTAGGTGGCTGGTATTTTTACACTATTCCTCGGACTCTTACCTAGAGTCAGGGAGGGATAGTATTTCTCTTAGGATTTTTGATGCTCCTAGCAGGGTCACTTTCTGGAGATTATCTGTCCTTATGGTATGAAGTATGGATTGTATATTCTTACTATGGTTTTTCGTAACTGCTCCGAGAGCGCCTATTACCACTGGTACAGCGTTGCCCTTAAGTTTCCAGAGGCGTCGAAGCTCAGTCTTAAGTTCTTGGTATTTGAGGATCTTTTCTTGTTCTTTCTTTCCTATGTTGATATCTAGGGGGCAGGTGATATCAATTATGAGCAAGGTCTTGTTCACTTTGTCCACAACTACCAGATCAGGTTTGTTGGCTTTGCTTTTATTATCAGTCCTGATGCTGTAGTCCCACAGGATTTTTCTTCATCATTTTTTGTTACAGCTTCCGGCTGGTGTTTCCACCATTGCTGAATTGTTTCAATGTTATATGTCTTACATAGGGACCAGTGTACTATCTAGATGTTTAAATTTCTTGTATTCAGTGGCTGGGGCTTCTGACACCATTTTTCATTTATGTTCTCCACTCTGTCAAACAGCTTCTCTGAGTTGGTCATTCTTCTTATCAACATAGTCTCGGAGGGCCAGTTTTTCATGTTCCACCATGTCTTCGATGTTCGTTAGACTTCTTCCACCCTCATCTCTGGGGATGTACAGGCGGTCCACATCAGATCTTGTGTGGAGGGCTCCATTCAGGTCTTGACCAGAAATGTAGAAATAACTATTAACATATTTATGCTTTTACAATTTTGACTGGTTGAATGAGTGACAGCCTACAATGTTGTTTGGACTCCATTCATATTCTCATCGACTTTGTCGCATTTACAGTAAACTCTGGATAAGCGGGACACCCAGGGGATCAGTCAAATCGTTCAGCGTATCGAGGCATTCATCTTAATGAGGTGATAATTTTTTTTAATGTTAAAAGTGTTGCTGTAAACAGCAGCATATAATATGTATAACTTAAATTACACAGAATGACATAGTGTTGTACATATGCTATTACTTGTGTGACGACTTTTATTTTGGCTCGTTTTTGAGACGTGGGCTTGTATAGTAATACAAAGAACTTCTAAATCTGTCTCTGTTTCTAAAATCCCTATTGTTGCCATTTAACCTCTCACCTATTCAGAGCTCTCCTAATCTTTCATAACATAAACATAATGGCTGCTTTCTCATTCAATACTTCTCACAGCTGACTAAAACAATGTATCATGCTTCTATTCCTATTTTGCAATCTCA